>JALMGJ010000001.1:110015366-110275366 GCA_023362775.1 Charina bottae
GGATAAAATTGTTCACATTTGTTCTGAGATGGACAGAATCTACTGAGATGACACAGGTGATATCTTGTGCTGTTACTTGGAAGGGTTTCACTCTGGATCCTCTGCAATGTTAGCTCCGCCACTTGTGGATTGGACCCCTGCCCCACATAAAAGCAGATAGGAAGGAGACTAGGACTTGTATATGGCCTGAAGTCAACACTTCCTTGAGGGAGGGGGAGGTTTCAATGGCCTTTAAAAAGACACTAGTCTGCCAACTCCCTCAAGAGTCCAGGCCTGGATCCAACAAAATTGGACAACTCCTGTCCTATTTCTAACCTTCCCTTTGGGGACAAGATTATTGAGAAAGTGGTGGGGTTGCAGCTGCAGAGGGTTCTGAAGGATATGGATTATCTAGATTCATGGCAGTCTCGGTTCAGACCTGGGTAGGACTGGAAACATATTGGTCATTCTCATGGATGATCCGTGGTGGGACATGGATGAAGGAGGTGTGACCATTCTGTCCTCTTAGATCTTTCAGCAACTTTTGATACTGTTGCCCACAGTACCTGGACTATCTCTGAGGGTTGGGACTTCTGGGCACAGTGTTAAAGTGGTTCTACTCCTACCTGAGTGGGCATGTCCAGGTGTGATGGTGGGGAAGGCCAGACCTCCAGGCACTTCATTACAGAATGCCTCATGTAACAGAATAGGGGAATTATTTCTTTTTACATCTACATTTACAGTTATACATCTCCATTTCTGGCCTGATGGGAGATGTGGTGGAAGTCTTGACCCAATGGCTGGATGAGGAAAAAGAGGCTCAGATTCAACCTGAGCAAAATAGAGTGGCTGTTGATTCGGAGGATGACTGATCCAAGGACTGTACCATCTTTGACTCTTGATGAGATTGTGCTCCCCCAGAAAAAGCAGGATCACAATTTGGGAGTCCTCTTGGATTCATGTATCCTGCTTGAAGAGCAGGTAAAGCTCATAGCCTAGAAGGTTTTTGCACAGCTTTGGTTGGTGCACAAGTTGAAAACTTACCTGGAACAGAATGCACCCAAGATGATTGCTCATACCCTTTTCATCTAAATTAGATTATTGTAATTCACTCTACAGTATATTGGGCTGCCCTTCAAGACCACTGGAAACTTCAACTGGTCCAGAACATAATAACATGTGAGCTTAGTGGTTAATCACAATAGTGCCACATTACACATCTGTTCTGAGAGCTGTACTGATTGCTGGTAGATTTCTGAGTGCAATTCAAGGTGCTGGTTGCTACCTATAATGCCCTATATGATAGTTTCTGCTTGCCTTACTGAACAAGTAGGGAATTCCTGGTAAGAGTTTCACTTACCAGGAGGCATGGCAGGAGGGGGTCTGGTAGCGGGCATTCTCTGTAACAGCTCCACTCCTTTGGAATAGCTTGTCCCCTATAGCAAGGATAGCCCCCATTATGATGGCCTTCTGAAAGTAGGTGAAAACCTGGCCGTTCCGGAAAGACTCTGGGGATTAGTTATAACCACTAGTGACGTACCACACAAATCTTTAGCTTATTAGTTTTAGTGCCTAAGTTGTGAGATTGGATTTTGGATGTTATTATCCTAATTAATTATAATATAATATCCCATCCCATTCACCCTCCCTCCCTCCCAAGGCATCCAATGCACCTGGTAAGGGCTAGAGTTCTTTAGATAGTCATACACAACTAATGAAATAGATGAACTACTACTGGCCTATTTCAGTGGCTATGCCATAAAGAAATTGTCAAGGGTAAAGAACGTTAATTAACCATGAAAAAAATAGGTCAACCTCTTTTATTTTGTGATAGTATTCACAGTCACAAAAGAACTATTTTGCCAATGAGTCAGTTCAACGCACTGCAGAAGGAATACACCATTTGCAGAATGTAATGTTTAGAAGGGGGAGGAGGAAACCCTGTTATTTAGTATGTGTGCTTGCAAAAGGCCCTCTTATGAAAGGAAGCCCCTTAATTTCTCACCGGTCTCATTCTGAACTTGCTCAGTGAGACCCAGAAGACCAAGAGGATATGCTTTATCCATCTCCACTTCTATGGGGGAGCCATCTTCAGACCTAGCCTAGTTTTCTTTGTCTCTGCTTGTCAGGGACACAAAACAATATAATCACCAGAATATCATCTGACAACAGTAAACAAGCACCAGCTTTCAACAAGTAAGGTCTAAGACCGACAACTGGGTGACACCTTTAATTACTTAGCTTGTTCAAAGCATTTTTACTTTGCCTTTCCTCAGGAGAGCTCAAGGTGGCAACAGCAAAAATAAACCAATGGATTTAAAATGTCCAACTCTTACAGTATAGCAGCACAATAAACAGTCAACGGCAGAAAATATCAGCTGTAGAAAACGATCCAATTTTCATACAGCTATACATTTCTATCACTTGGGTGTGGTTGGAATTCTTTCCACATTCCAGCTATTTATTTGGAAGAGGTAAGGTGCCTTTCTTGGATGGAGATTCTAAACTTAATAGTTCTGCTTCATCTTAGAAGTTATAACCTCTTTCTCTGGTGAATTCTCCATAGGTAAATGGCAAGATGCCACTTAACTGTTTAAACCAGTGTTTTTCAAACTTGGCAACTTTAAGATGTGTGGACTTCAACTCCCAGAATTCCCCAGCTATCATGGAATTCTGGGAGTTGAAGTCCACACATCTTAAAGTTGCCAAGTTTGAAAAACACTGGTTTAAATGGATCAAGCAGTAATGGATTTTCCAGACCAAGGGTAAGACTACATTTCAGTAGCAACAGGACATTATTTTTAAAATTATATTTTCAACCATCAAGAGCTATAGTAATGTCACTGTTTTTTCTTGTTCTCAATTTTTCTCTTTTAGTTTTCTCAGTGGGGAGGGGGTGGGGTGGGTTCTAAATGTAATAGGTGAGATCAGTGGTGCCATCCAACTGGGGGGCTCCAGAAGCTATATAAAAGAGGATCTTGGGCCACATATGGCTGGCAGGCTGCATTTCACTGCTCTCCGATTCTGACTGTATCCTATGGACAGAAAAAATCTGTTCAAATTCATTTAGTATCTCATATTTTCTATTATCAAGTACTGTTTAGCCTATTAACACATCAATTTGTGAAATCGTCTTTAGAAAGAAAAAACCCAAAAAGAAAGTGCATGCATCTTTATATGGGTTTCTCCCAGCATGTGTGTATTTGTGCATACTTTTCCCTAATGCATAAATCCAGGAAAAGGTAGATTTTATTATAAAAGCATGATCAATTTCATACATCTGGAAAATGGGGTACACAGAAGGAGCCTCCCCGAAGATTGTCGAAACAACAATACAATCGGGCATACCCTGGAAACGGTGAATTGCACCAGCTAATCCTTCTAACACCAGATCAATCCACAGCTAAGTGGAAGATGAACCCACCAAAATGGTCGTTGTCACGACCAACCCTGATGACTCAGAATTGCTGGACTGCTGACGACAGCAAGCTAATGACAAAGCTGTGGCGGTGGCTACATTTTGGCAGAGTAAAGTTTGATCTGGACACGGGAAAAAAAAATCTGTAAAATATGGTAGCTCCACCCCAAGGGGTGCCTGGGTGGTGGTGGTTAAAGAAGTCAAGCTGGTGACTTCAGTCATGAGGTAATGGCTACTATCTGGACTTGTTTTGACCAGCCTCCATCTATCCCAGGGGTCCCCAAACTCTTCAGCTCATCAGCCTCTTCATGAAGTTTCAGATTGTTTATCAACCCCCAAATATTTATTATATGAAAATAAGTTAATAAATACTATTTTAACTAACAGTACTACTATAATAATAATAATTTTTATTTTTAGATTTTTATCCCACTTTTTAAAATATATATTTTGATCAACTCAAGGCAATGAACATACTAAATGCTCCTGCCTCTATTTTCTGCACTACAACAACAACCTTGCGATGTGGGTTGGGCTGAGAGAGAGTGACTGACCCAAAGTCACCCAACCAGCTTTCATGCCTAAGGGAGGCCTAGAACTCACAGTCTGCTGGTTTCTGGGTCAGCACCCGAACCACTACACCAAACTGGCTCTTAATAACAACAGCAACAATAATGGATAGTCCCATTGACCCTTGGGGGTCAATGTTGACCACTTTGGAGAACCCTGCTCTATCCCCCATCCACTCCCTCTGTCACCACTATCCATCAAGTTGTAGGATGGGTATCTGCCACATATATTCTGTTCTACTCAAGTGGTTTTTCTACTTGACTTTAAAACTATAAAAGCTCAGGTTCCAGCTTGGCTAGGTAGCTTATGTGAACTGAACAAACTCTCCACTGTTGACATTCATTTTCCAACTTCCGGAAGACAATGGCAACAAATGGGGCAGAGCTATCATGCCCTTTCCTGCTCTCCCTCCCATAACTTCCTCCCCTGACTTTGGGGACTACAAAGGAGGAAGTGTTTGCCAGAGACCATTTCGTTTTTTTCTGCTGGCAGAAGCATGATCAGATTTATCTTCAGGGAATATCCCACTGGTAGAGATTGGATCCATCCTATAATATTTATTAATCAGACTGCATCTCTCATTTGAAATATTCAGTACTTCGAAACCTAATTACAATAAATTATTTAGCAAACAGTTAAAGGATGAGATGGAAACAAAGTGACCAATTTCCAGCAGTATCTTTAATCACACTGTACAGCTAGAGAACTCTGGGCAAATATTAACACAATTAATCAATGTCAAAATGTCAGTCACATAAAAAGCATCTTCATTTAATTATGCAGACATTCCTTTTCTCCTCCAGAATTTGGGAGCTCAACTGAATGGTGCTTTTGTGAAGGTCACCCTTTGATATCAAGACGATTTCCCTTTAGTGCAGGAGTTCAAACCTACTTTGATTACTCCTGTAGGAGTTCCTCTCTCCATTTCAGTCACCACTGTCAATGAATGAAATGCTATCTTACTATCTCTGTGGAGCAGTTTACACACAACCTTTGAATAAACTCCAGTAATTGGATTATAATCGACTTTCATGTACAGTAAGTGCTTATAGATAGTGATAGAATTACTTTGACAATGTGCTGGATTTTCATTGGGAGCCATTCTTTGTTGATAAAGGTTTTGTGGATTGCTTTATTTCTATCAAGAGTTTCATCCTGCCTTATTGATGAATCCTCAAGAAGACTAAAACAGTGCATATATAACCAAAAACAAAATGAAAACTAACTAGGCAGCTAGAATATTAAAAACAAATTAACCAGGAGACAGATCACAAAGTAGCAGCCAAAATACTAACTCATGGGGAAATAAGCCATAAATCTATGTAAGTATTGTATCTGTGTATACATATACACACACACATACTGTACATGCCAAGGCGCAGAGAGAGAAGGAACAGCCATTTTGTGGTCATTGAGAGTTCACACACATACTACTGTTCTTTCATTCTTCTGTGTACATTCACATCCAATGACAACCAATATTTTTTGATCCATTGTTGTACACTGGCACCATGAGATGACTTCTTCAGTACATGATGCCAGCTAATCATGGATAAAATGTCTCCCTCCCCACTCTCTCTCTTTCCAATCAGGTTTGTCTCTTATAAAACCATCACTCAACACAAACAATCCCCTTATTGCTCTTACTGACTAGGAGGCAAGAAAATGTCTCCTTCCTTATGCAACCAGGCTGACTGCATCTCTCTTTTCAAGCTGTGAGCAAGGTGTGCATCCTGATCTAAATTTAGATGTATAGAAAGCTATAGGAGGAATAGGAGGATTCTATAGGAATCTATAGGAGAAGACATACAGATGTGTGTGTGTGTGTATTACATTAACAGTAAAGCAGTGCAGATGGAAGCATATATATATGCAAACTGTATCACTTTCAAAAAAACACCTTCACATATAAAATATGCCTCTCCATCTGTACTTTTCTACAATTAGCCAGGTAGACATCCTGGATGGGGAAAGAGAATAGCAACAGCATCATCAATGGCATCCTCTGAAAGAAGCATTACAATAAAATCCCATCAGAGATACTCTGTACCCTGGATGTGCAAGAATTTTGCCCTTGAGTATGGAAATCCCAAAATGAGACTCAGCAAAATGAAGCTTGTATTTGCATTTCTAAGTGTGGTAAGTATAGCGATGGGAATCTGATCTGAAGTATAGGCGCAACCTATAGCCAAGGCAACCTGGGATTTATAAAAATACTGTAAGTCAGAAAAGACATGCACAGACTATAGTACTGAGCACGGATGGCATAAATCATCATCCTTTTATGTCAATGGCAGTCAAGATGACTGGGGAGTGGAAATTCTAGGACTCTACAAACGTTTGTTGTGCCAAATGAAAGAACCTGACAATTCAAGCCATCAAATCAATTCATTCTATTGGATCAAATGCCATCATTTAGACAATTGAAAAGTTGTTCTATACTTGTGCAAAAGGCCTTTTTATTGTCCAAATTGAATCAACCCAATGTATGTTTGGATCAATGATTCAAATCAGATTCAATGATTTGAACTGAACTGATCCAATGTGACAAACAGATGAGACTAAAAATATCTTCTATTACTATGGGAAAAGGCTATTGTAATAATATTCTGCTTGATAGTTTCTCAGATATACACATGTGGTTGATCCACATTGTCCTGATCCAGGGCTGTTCAATTTTATGAAGGGTAGATCATCACCATGTTGGATGTGATTTGTTTATAATTGTTCAGAAGCTGTCCATTACTGGGATAGTGTAACTGTTAACTGGTATGGTATAAGTTGAAGTCTCATCTTAAGTATCAGTGAACCTATCTTCCATTGGACATAGAGTAGATGCACTGTGGCCTTATATATGTAGGATTCAACAGAAGCCAATTAAACATGACTCAACAGATTGTAATGCCTGACTGGGGAGTTGGGGGCTGGGGGTTGGGAGGGGACAGGTGAATAGATAGGATAGACAGACAGACAGACAGACAGACAGACAGACAGACAGGATAGAGAGATAGATGATATAGATATTCATTTATACTGTATATAAATTTATTACATCTATACCCTTTTTATCTTGAAGTCTCGAGCCTATATTGAGTTTGTATGGTTTTACCTGCATGAATCAGAGGCCAAAAACAAATGACTGAAATGCTGAGCAATTTTAGAACATCTGGAAGGTATTCATTTATTGGTTGATAAGTGCAACTTCTCGTGCAAAAATGAGAGAAGCTACTGCTGAAATTCTCTCTCCTATGCATTTACACTGGATACAAGCTGCAATGCCAGTTTTTGGTTTTGGCTTAGCAGGTTTTGTGAATTCATCCAGAGTGATTTGTAAATCATGGTTATTCATTTTGGAGCATTGTGCAAACCCAACTCAATAAAGAAACCATAGCTTAGTGTGATGTATAAACCCAAACTTAATGATAGACCCCCAAAGCCTGATCTTCCTTTTTATTACTGCCTACGTGTTTAACACTAGATCAGAATCCATCCAGTTTTCTGAATTCAGAATAAATTCATTTATTTATGGTTGGAATTCTTCTAAACAGAACTTTGTGAAAGTAGCAACAGATACATTTGTTTGTGTTTTTTCTAGGAAAGTAAGGCAGTGACCTGACACCTGCTCTACATTTGCTGACAGACTCATGATAAATTGATATAGTCTTAGCTAGCTAATAACCCCCCAAACATGTGCAGTTAGATTAGTTCTAAATCACCTTGATGACTTAGAACAATGAAAAACTGTACTCAGTAGCTAGCTAGCAACAGTGTCTCCTGGGAGGGCAACTCTTGAATTACTCAAGATGACAGTTAGCTCAAGGAAGAGTTGGAGGCATTGTTTGCAGTATTCTCTGGAAGGGGGATAGGGGAGATGGAAGTTTTCAACACATTTCCTCTCTGGGAAAATAACAGTGAAAGAGGATTTATTGGTTATGAAGGGTAAGGTGCACTGTAAAACAACGATAACGATAGAGAAGGAAAAAATGCACAGAGGAAAGCAAATGAAAAACATTCAAGGCAAACTCTCAGCTTTTGTCTGAGATTCCTGAATTCTGATCTGTGATCTGAGATGTTGGCATGGAAGGAATAGAGAAAAGAACCTTGGTATGCTTATGGTAGCACACTGCACAGCTAAATTTTCCTCCTCCTCCTCCTCCTCCTCCTCCTCCTCCTCCTCCTCCTCCTCCTCCTCCTCCTCCTCCTCCTCCTCCTCCTGGCTGCCAGTTCCTTCTAGCTACCTGGGAGAAGAACAAAGTAATCTAAAATGGATTTGTCATGTACTTGTTATTTATTTTGTTTCTTTCTTTACAACCATGACATATTTTAATATGCAGGGCTTAATGAGCATAAAGCAGTACAGAAGTGAGGGAAGGGGGAGAATGTCAGGATGGGGGTTAAGATGAAGAGGGGAAAAAAACCTGCCTTTCATTTTGAGAAACAACAGCTATAAATAAATGTCTAATCTGAAAAGGAGATTTCAGAACTAGTGGTTTTATGATTACACACATCTCAGATCTCACAGTCACCCTTGAGCTGAGTGATGGAAAAATACATGCTTATTGATTGCTTCTTTATTTAGTTTCTCGGCAGTGGAATCCCAGCACTAGGAGTTATTGTCTCCAGTGAGTTGTAAAACTCTGAAAATGAACAAAAGCATGAGTGAATCTTCTGGAGGCTGTCAGGCTGGTATGTGGGTGTGTGGAAGAAGTGGGAGTGAATTTGATTTCTGCTAGGAAGAGAGATTGCATCTACTGTAAGTTCATCTGAGCTCGACTGTGGTTGCATGATGAGGAGCTCGCTCAGCAGACTTAGGACACCCTTTAGACTTGGTTTCCTGCTATCTTTACTTTAATGACCCAAGTCATTTTTTCTTTTCATCTGTCCTCCCCCTGCCACATGATGTAGCTAGCTTCGAAAACAAAACAAAATAATACGTTTTAAAAAACCATGATGCTTGAAATGTTAATCTAGCTAACTACTGATTTGATGTCTTTCATTCCCCCGCTCATCGCATATTTACTTGTTGTTTTTTTTTTAAATTGAATTAGTGTTTTGGGTCAGGAGAAAAATAGTGGGTGACTTTATGGCTATCGGATGGGCCATTCAATCATTCCTCTACATATGGATTAATATGATGTAATGGTATGTGGGTATGACCTTAGGAGACAGGGGGAAGAGCTGCAGCCAGGGCAATGGTTGGATAAGAGGCAGCTTAGCCCACAGCAGGAATGTGGGTGTGGCAAACGTCTCAGAAGGGACCCTCCCTAGTTTCTTGGGCTGTGAAGGTGACGGGGGAGAAATGTACTTTCTGTAATGGTATGTGGGAATGACTTTGAGAGATGAGGGGAAGAGATGCTGCCTACAGAAGCATCAGATGGGGGGAGGGGGGAGCCTGCAGCTGCATAACACACAGAGAAGGAAACTCAGAAAAGAACCCCCCTAACTTATCAGGCTGTAAAAACATACAGCAGGAGATTTGCACTTTCAGACTTGCAAGATTCTGTTAATGTAGCCTTACAATAAAGTAGAATTACCTCATCTGGTCATGTTTCCTGTCTGGTCTACCTGGGAAAGCTGACGTCAATCTTGCAAGTCTGAAAGTGCAAATCTCCTGCCGTCTCTTTTGGGACTGCCTTCAAGGACCATTCAGAAGCTACAGGATGCACCAGCACAAGTAGTTACGGGCACATCTTGGTATGCCCATATAATACTTCTGGTACAGTATGTGAACTGCAATGGTTATCAGTGACCTTTAAGGTGCCAGTATCTCATATAAAGCCCTTCATGGCATATGTCCTGGCTAGCTGTGGGGTCACTTCTCTTCCATCATTTTAGGCCATCCTATAAGATCCAACAGTGTGGGCATATTTCGCGTCCCATCCATTAAACAATGTCATCTGACGGAACCTAGGAAATGTATGTTCTCCGTCATGGTGTCTGCTGTTTGGAATAGCATCACTCAGGAGTTCTGGCTGCCCCAACCTTGCACACTTTTAAATTAGTTTTGAAAACTTGATTTTTTCCCTCAGGCTCTGGGATGGGTTGATGAGGTGTGCCCATCTGGTATAGTGTCTATTTTGGTTAAGGTGTGTTTGTTCCCCCCCACCCCAATTAGTTACTGTTATGCTATTCTAGGTATATTATAGCTAGCTTATAGGTTTTTAGGTATATTTTTGCTTTTAAACTGTATACTGCCCAGAGTCAGTATTAAATGGGGTGGTTTATCAATCAATCAATCAATCAATCAATCAATCAAATAAATAACCCTCTTTCCCAATTAAATTCCACACACGAGGATAAAATGTGTCACTAGAAAAGAGGATTAATGGCCATATGATCTCTGTAACTATTTAATCTGCTGTTTAGGTGCTCACTGTGTATGGACAACAGTGCTTCCTGATGGTTCTTTATTTTTAAATAGACTTTGACTGAACAGTTCCTGGAATCTAGCATGCCTTCAAATAAAGGAGGATTCTTAATTCAAATAGAGGGGGAATCTTACCAAAGAAGATCAGTAGGACACATAGTTATCTTTCAATCAAACATATTTTCTGCCTTTTCTTTCATTGTCAAGGAGCTGGGGTTTTTAGTATAGTTTAGTTTTGAAGCTTCTAGTTGGCCTTGCCCTCCAGGGACAGAAGCCAGTCCTGATTTGATGTGTAGCTAGAGAGGGAGGCTAAAACATTAATAGAAGGGTGGATTCATTCAGACCTGTCCAACAATGTAGGGTCACTGTGTTGAAAATGTGAAAGATGGTTGAGAACTAATTTTTAACGTAGAGAAACGATGGATACTTTAGGCTTCCCCAAGATGACACTCTCCAAATGCATTTGAATTATAACTTCAAAAGTCCCAACTCCAAAAGCCACAGTGACTAAAAAATCTGGGACTTGCAATCCAAATGCATCTGAGTGCAATGGAGAAAGCAGCAACTAAACAGATTTCAAATCATCTTCAGCAGCGATCTGTACATGCTCTTTCAGTTTACTTTTGTTCCCCTCTTCTATATAAACATGTAGAATCTAACCATGGGAGGTCAGTGAGAAAGGGACAGTGCAATGAAGAAAGAATATCACCCTATTAAAGCATGTCCCACACAGCCTACTTGTATAACTTGTTTTTGGTCAGGTCACTAAGGAAATCTGTATAAATGTGCATCGAAGGGTTCTAAGGAAAAATATGCAATTTTATTTCTTTGATTTCAGCGGATGCCAAGATATGGACATTCAGCCAACATTTTCAAAGAGGTATTCCTTCTTCTAAGAAAGTGCCTGCCACATGCAGATGTTGTAAGTAGTTACATCTACAAATCTGTTACTTCATCTTTGTATGTATGTGCATATGAAACACATTTTATTAAACCCTTTTAATTGCTTTTTTAAAGGTAAACAACTTTTACTTTGTTACAACCTACTTATCCAATATCCTGTCCTCAGAGCCCTAATTTCCAGTCATTCTCTAACACATAGCCGCTGTAGATTCATTATCAAATTTCCTTAAAGGATGGACCATGTTAATTAAGCACAGCAGCCCAAGAAATAATGGGTGAGAAAAGCCACAACTATTTAAAAGTAGGTCTGACTGATCTCCATCCCATTTAGTGAATGAGATTACATTCAAGCTGCCATTTATTATATGATGAGTGGGCTACCTAAAATAAGATGAGCTCCCTGGGTAGACTGGAAAATCTACTTGAGAGATTTGTGGAATGATGTGGAACCAGTGGTGGGTCACAAAATGCTTACCTTAAAATTTGGAAACCAGTACTTGAAAGCTTGTGTGATTGGACTGAGTAAAAACAACAACACACTTTGCCCCAAAAATGGATTTCTTGGGCCCACTATGAATGCAACATACCACATTCAACAGTTAAAGGCTAGTAGAATCCCTATTTTTGGTTTCAGAATCTCAGTTATCAGAACTAATCACAGACTGGTCTGTCCTAGGAACTGCAGTCATAGGAGATTTTCAAAGACAGCATAGGTATCTGCTTGAGGCTGTATGCAAGACAGGAGTGATACAATACAGCTTGACCTTAAGCTTAATCTGAATCCAGACCCTTATTTATCTGTAAGTGCTTCAGGCTTCTGAAAAAAATATCACATTTTAAATATTGAAATGTGGGCTGTGAAGCCAGGTTGTAGGGATTTATATTTCAAAGATTTCAGTTTACTGCAGAGTATACAATACAAGAAATACAAGAGTCTACTAGGGTAGAGATGGTTGGGGATAAATCCAAATAATAAACAAACAAACAAACAAACAAACAAATAAATAAATAAATACAATTCTCCACCCCACCTGGGTAGGACTATTTGTTACAGCACACTTGCCAATTATTTGCCCAAAATTCCACCCTGATTCATGAGAAGTCTTGATTTGATTTTTCAGCCTCAGGCTTGTTCTTTCATTCTGTGTGTTTTCAATTTCTTCCTCTGCTTCCCACTAAACACACACACACACACGCCTGCATGCACAGGCGTACACAAATAACCAACTACAACTAAGAATGAAGCAGAACTCAACAAAATGGTGGGAAAATTTCTCTTATTCCAGAAGAAAAATAGATGTTTTGGACTCACGTTGGCTTAAAAATATACACCCAAAGAAGGGAAGTAAGTGGAAGAAAAACGGAAAGACACTGGGATTAGTATTCAAGTGGTGCAGTTCCAGACTGATTTGTTTTTATCTTATACTTATTCAGTAGCAGTAACACATAAATAGATGAGATGCAAATGTACATAAATGAGCCCCAGCCCTGCCTCTTACAATGAAGAACAGAAGTTGAGACCAGGAAGTATAGAAAGAGTAGTATGCTGTAATCGTGGCTAACATTTGTTAGGTCTCAGCTGGAGATCAGACATGTTGGCTGAGAGAATTAGTGGCCCACATAGACGTTCTCTTGCATTTTGTTCTAGCAGTTCTCATTCAATTTGCTAAAAGAGGCTGTTTTTGGAATTTCTTTCAAAGGATAAGAGAGATTTAATAGAATTCTTGTGGGTAAAGTATTGCGTTGTTATCCTTAGTAGGTGATGAGGTGACCAAGGGGTGTCTTTCCTTGGGCATTTTGTCACTCTTTGTACAATCATCTCTCCAGCAGCATGCAGTTTCCCTGGCTTTCTGCACTTCCCTTAAATTGCAGAGGAAGACATCATGAGGGAACTTCTCCCACTGGGCTTTTTCCATAGCATTTTCTATATAAAAGATTTCAGGGTGACTCCCCAAAGGAAAACATAGTGAGGGAGCTTTTCCTCAACATTGGCACCTAGGCCTGGGGAAGGTCCTCAGTCCAAAATAGTACAAAGTGATGAAGAAGCTAGATAAAATTGCAAAAGACATTTTTTCCCCCCCGAGGTTCCTGAGTTTTAAAAAGAATCACAAGGAAACTAATGGAATAAAATCTATTGGTGTTACTTGACCTGTTTTGTTGGTGAATTTTGCTAGTTGTCATTGAACAAACAGTACAATATTAGTATCTCGTGGTTCAGATCCCACTGCAGCTCTGGCTCTCATCACAGGCATATTACAAGACAAGATATGACAGTATAACGATTTAGGAGAAGGGTTTTTAACATTTTTCTTTCCTGGGTCTTTTGATGTTGACTGTTTCCAAGAGAACTGGGGAAATTGTGTATATTAGATTTGGTAGTCTCTGAAGAGTAAATCACTGACAAAGCTGTGTATTTTTTTGGCAAGCAAATAAAGTGACAATAGGAGACTCTTCCCTCCCTCCATTCTTTGCTCACACATTTTTTCCCATTCAAAATACACCGGGAAACGTTGCTTTGCAACATTGTCTAACTTGGCCTTTGAAATCAATTGGCCAAGCTAAATTCCAGAGAGCTGCTTACAGACAGTGCATATTAGCACTGGAAAGCTTTTTCTCTATGAAGGAGCAAGCCTGCCCTCCTTTGCTTATCTGTTTGTGGGGCTATAACTGTAATAGTCCATTCATTGCGTGACAGCGCAGCCATCCCATGATGAATGTACCTGTGCTGGTCTTTTTGTGGGGCAAAACTAGTTCCTTTTATATTATGTGCTTGTGAAACTGGGCTGGCTAAGATAGCCTTCCTTTGTCATGTTGTTCATTATGCATCGCACCATGCTTTGAATCACAAAATAGCAAACAAAGCCACAGAGTCATAAGATTGTATCCTTTGATATCTCCCCCACGCTCAGTTGGCAAAGTGCGTTTTCAACATTAAGCTTCTTAGCACCCCACTGAGGAAAAAAAAATGCATTCTTATCCAAAGCAGAGAGAGGTTAACTGCCTTTCCCTGGGCATGCAGGCAGCAAAAGGGAAACACAAACCAAATTATAATATTTTCGTTGTTGTTTTTCAGTCCTAAAATGTAACCAAAGTTTCTACTTCCAGGTTTTCAAAACAGCCAATTATCTCCAATTAGCAGAGTATTTTCCACTAAGATGAACTTCACATTTGACCAACACACCTGCTTTATAACTAGGAGACAAAATAGGAGAAATGGAGCTCATTCACTTTCCCATGTTGATGTGCTTTCCTCCTGGCCAGGAGATGGGAAGAAAGGACATGTTGAAAACCACTGCCCCCACAACCCTCCTTTTTAACACATCCTTAGCAATGATGCTGGTGGTGTTCCTGTCTGCACAGAGAGTAACATGGGTTACTTTCAGGGCAGTTAGTGATTCTCCAAGAAGCAGCTCCATTTGAAGAAAAAAACCCACTCCCCCCGCCCTGACCACCCCCAAACTCTTCCAAACGGGAGGCTCTGCTGGTCGACAAAAGACACACAAGGCCAGGACACATAAGGTTTTATGGGACCTTGAACAAATCCTCTCTTGCTTCATCTTGATGGGGATTTTTGAGGGAGGGGGAGACCCACATTATCCCCAAAATAGAAGCACAACACTGGAGTTGTCCTCTCCTGATTCACTTTGAATTAACCGTCTTTTTGCCATTTGGACATTTGTTTTCAGAAACCAGCTCAACTGTCTGCAAAGGAGATGTCTGTTTTATAACTTTATAAGGGTGGTTGCCTTGAAGCCCTATTACTGATATGGAGGAAAAAAAAAGAAGAAGATTGCAGGTTGTTCAGTTTGTCATCTTCCTTCCCCACAATTCTTCAGGGAATTGTGCTTCTTGACAAGTGGGGCAAGACCTATGCATCTCTTTGTGATCCCTGCTTTGGAGCAAGAGATCACCTGAAGCACCTGGAAAGCCATAGTGCTTGACTGCAGCTCACACTCTGCTCACATCTTCTCCATACACCAGAATGGATTGCCAGCCCATCCCAAACATGTGGGTCAACACATTTTGCATGTCTATCATGGATACGGTTTATTGGCACTGACCGTCTGGGAAACTTAGGTCTCCAAAGTACTTGTGATGGGAATTTTGGGAAGTCCTTTTGTGTTTTTTTAAAATAATTTTATTAAAAGTTTTAAAAAGGAAGATAAAAACTAATACAAACTAATATAAAGCAAGGAAGAAAAAAGGAAATGAAATCAAAGAGAAAGCTAAAGGTACAAGAAAGGAAAGAAAAAAAGAAAAAGAAAAATAGAAAAGAAAGAAAAAACAGAAAAAAGTGGCTTCTGATCTTCTTTACAGCAGTTATAAGTACGAGTATAAATTTACCTCTTTCTCTAACGTTTCAACATGTCTCTCTTCTTTATATAATCTACAGTGTCTAATCATCAATACCATAAACCATACATTTATTTTTTCTGTTTTTTGCAAAAAGTCCATAAGGGGTTTCCAGTCAGCAATAAATGTAGCTATTGTCTTTTCTCTGATCAAAGAAGTCAATTTAGCCACTCAGCAAGTTCCATCGTCTTCACCAACCATCCCTCCATTGTGGGTAGTGCCAATCCTTTTCATCTTTGTGCATGCAATAATCTTGCTGCAGTTATCATTTATAAAAGCAAAGGGCCATGACTTTTTTCCAACTGTTTGTCCATCAATCCCAAAAGAAAAACCTCTGGTTTCAATTGTGTACTAATTTTTAAAATCCTCTGAATTAGTGTATGTATTTGAATCCAAAACTTTCTGGCTTTTTTACACGTCCACCATACATGATAAAATGTTCCTTCTTGTTGTTCACATTTCCAACATAAATTTGAGGTACCTTTATACATTCTAGACAATTTCTCTGGTGACATATACCAACGATACATCATTTTATAAAAATTCTCCTTAAGATTATAACATAATGTAAATTTCAATCCTTTCAGCCACATATTTTCCCATTGTTCCATCTGTATAACATAGCCAACATCTTTAGCTCACTTTATCTTACATTCTTTCACTTTATCATCTTCTGTTTCAAATTTCAATAAAAGTTTATACATTTTAGCAATTACATGTTCATCCTTTGTACATAATTCAATTTCAATTGATCTTCTCTTGTTTTTATTTTGTATTCCCCTTGACAAAATTCTAGTATCACACGATAAGTTAGCCACTTGTGTTTGCCTATTATTTCTCGTCAATAAAATGCTTCTTGTGCTGAGAGCCACAAAAGTGTTTTTGGGCACAAGCTGATTTGTATCTATTCCATATTCTCAATATGGCACGTCTGACATAATGATTTTTAAAATCCACATTAACCTTGACTTTGTTGTATCACAGATACCCATGCCACCCAGGTCTCAGGTCATGTCCTTCTAACTCCAAAAGTCTTCCGTTTCTCAGCAATACTCTTTCATCCAAACCAAACAGCAAGGTAAACCCAATCTTCCTCTTTCCTTTGCATCCTGTAACACTTTATATTTAATTGTGGTTTTTTCCCCTGCCACACAAATTTAGATATATCCTTTTGCCACTCTTTAAATGGTGCATCAGTTGTCAAAACAGGTATTTTCTGAAACAAAAACATTTTTCTAGGCAGGACATTCATTTTTATCACAGAAATTCTCCCCAGCAATGACAATTGTAATTTCTCCCATCTTAACATATCTTTTTTAACTTCATTCCATGTCTTAACATAGGTATTTTGAAATAACATACAATTCATATTTTCATAGTGATTTTGTTGTTTATTCGTTCAGTCGCTTCCGACTCTTCGTGACTTCATGGACCAGCACACGCCAGAGCTTCCTGTTGGCCGTCACCATCCCCAGCTCCCCCATGGTTGAGTCTGTCACCTCCAGAATATCATCCATCCATCTTGCCCTTGGTCGGCCCCTCTTCCTTTTGCCTTCCACTTTCCCTAGCATCAGCTTCTTCTCCAGGGTATCCTGTCTTCTCATTATGTGGCAAAAGTACTTCAGTTTTGCCTTTCATATCATTCCCTCAAGTGAGCAGTCTGGCTTGATTTCCTGGAGTATGGACTGGTTTGATCTTCTTGCAGTCCAAGGCACTCTCAGAATTTTCCTCCAACACCACAGTTCAAAAGCATCTATCTTCCTTCGCTCAGCCTTCCTTATGGTCCAGCTCTCGCAGCCATAGGTTACTACAGGGAATACCATTGCTTTAACTATGCAGACCTTTGTTGTCAGTGTGATATCTCTGCTCTTAACTATTTTATCAAGATTTGCCATTGCTCTCCTCCCAAGAAGTAGACGTCTTCTGATTTCCTGGCTGTAGTCAGCATCTGCAGTAATCTTTGCGCCTAGAAATACAAAGTCTGTCACTGCCTCCACTTTTTCTCCCTCTATTTGCCAGTTATCAATCAAGCTGGTTGCCATAATCTTGGTTTTTTTGAGGTTTAACTGCAACCCAGCTTTTGCACTTTTTTCTTTCACCTTCGTCAGAAGGCTCCTCAACTCCTCCTCGCTTTCAGCCATCAAAGTGGTATCATCTGCATATCTAAGATTGTTAATGTTTCTTCCAGCGATTTTAACTCCAGCCTTGGATTCCTGAAGCCCAGCACGTCGCATGATGTGTTCTGCATACAGGTTGAATAGGTAGGGTGAGAGTATACAGCCCTGCCGTACTCCTTTCCCAATCTTAAACCAGTCCGTTGTTCCGTGCTCTGTTCTTACCATTGCTACTTGGTCGTTATACAGATTCCTCATGAGGCAGACAAGATGACTTGGTATCCCCATACCACCAAGAACTTGCCACAATTTGCTATGATCCACACAGTCAAAGGCTTTAGAATAGTCAATGAAACAAAAATAGATGTTTTTCTGAAACTCCCTGGCTTTCTCCATTATCCAGCGGATATTGGCAATTTGGTCTCTAGTTCCTCTGCCTTTTCTAAACCCAGCTTGTACATCTGGCAATTCTCGCTCCATGAATTGCTGGAGTCTACCTTGCAAGATCTTGAGCATTACCTTACTGGCATGTGAAATAAGTGCCACTGTTCGATAGTTTGAACATTCTTTAGTGCTTCCCTTTTTTGGTATGGGGATATAAGTTGATTTTTTCCAATCTGATGGCCATTCTTGTGTTTTCCAAATTTGCTGGCATATGGCATGCATCACCTTGATAGCATCATCTTGCAAGATTTTAAACAGTTCAGCTGGGATACCGTCGTCTCCTGCTGCCTTGTTATTAGCAATGCTTCTTAAGGCCCATTCAACCTCACTCTTCAGGATGTCTGGCTCTAACTCACTGACCACACCGTCAAAGCTATCTCCAATATTATTATCCTTCCTATACAGATCTTCCGTATATTCTTCCCACCTTTTCTTGATCTCTTCTGCTTCTGTTAGGTCCTTACCATCTTTGTTTTTGATCATACCCATTTTTGCCTGGAATTTACCTCCAATGTTTCTAATTCTCTGGAAGAGGTCTCTTGTCCTTCCTATTCTATTGTCTTCTTCCACTTCATCACTTTCATAGTGATACCTAAATATTTTACTTTCTTCTCAATCTCAAAACCCATTTTATTCATCAATTCTGTTTGATCTTCTGTTTTCATGTTTTCTGTTAACGTCTTCGTCTTCTGTTTGTTGATCTCAAAATCTGCTAATGCACCAAATTCTTTTAGTTTTAATGTTTCAATTCCCTTTAAAGGATCATCCAAAACCAACACCAAGTCATCTGCAAAAGCCCTTAATTTATTCTTTTTAAATCTTTACTCCCACAATTCTCTCATCTTGTCTTATGTGTCTATTCAGTATTTCAAGGGTCAAAATAAACAAGAGAGGAGACAGTGGGCATCCCTGTCTTGTTCCTTTTTGTATCTCACAAGCCTTTGTTAGATCTTCATTAACAATTATTTGTGTTTTCTGTGAAAACACAGAAAACACAAATAATTGTGTTTAATAAAACACATAAATCGATCTTACCCATTTTATAAAGGTCTCTCCAAAGTTCATATCTTCCAAAACTTTGAACGGGAAAGCCCAATTCAAGTTGTCAAAGGCCTTCTCCACATCTAAGAAAATCAATGTGGCTTGTTTTTCATTATGTTGCTTCAAATATTCCAAAATGTCCAACACATTTCTAACATTGTCTTTTAACTGTCTTTTAGTAAAAACCCACATTGATCCTCATGAATAAATTCTTGCAAAATTATTTTCAGTCTATCAGCCAGAATCATTGTAAACAACTTATAGTCATTATTCAATAATGATATCAGCCTATAGTTTCTTGTTAAAGTCAAATCTTGTCCCTTTTTAGGCATTAGTGATATATTGGCCTCTTTCCACCTCTCTGGCATCTTTCTTCCCTGTAAGATAGAGTTCATCGTATTTTGTAAAGGTTGTAAAAGTTCATCCTCAAAACATTTATAATAAGAGGGAGAGCCAGTTTGGTCTAGTGGTTAAGGTGCTGGGCTAGGGAGTCTGTGAGTTCTAGTCCCACCTTAGGCATGAAAGCTGGCTGGGTGACCTCGGGCTAGTCACTCTCTCTCAGCCCAACATACCTCACAGGGTTGCTGTTGTGGGGAAAATAGGAGAGGAAGGAGTATTAGGTATGTTTGCCGCCTTGAGTTATTTATTAAAAAAATAATAAAGGTGGAATAAAAATTAAATAAATAATAATTTATAATAAGAACCTGATAATCCATCTGGTCCAGGCACTTTTCCTGGTTTAATCTTTTTTATAGCTTCAGAAATTTCCCTTATTGTTATACATGCATTCATAATCCATTTCTGTTCCTCTGCAATCCTTGGTAAATTTTATTTCTTTAGATATTAATCTATTTTCTCCAAAAAGATGTCATTTGCTTTATACAAGTTAGAATAATATTGATGAAATGCTTTTTGCATGGCCACCCTATCTGTTAATACACTATCTCCCTCTTCATCTAAAGGAAAAAGGACACTCATTTGAGGACATTAATGTTCACATTTTAGACAGAGAAGATAGGTGGTTTGAGAGAGGGGTCAAGGAATCCATTTATGCCAACTTGGAAAATCCTTCCTTGAATAGAGGTGGGGGCCTCAGGCACAATCTTTCCCCTATTTTCCTCCCTGCTTTGTCTTCTGTGCCTAGGAAGATTAAGACCATTTTGCAAGCTCAACAGCCGCATGGTGATCTTAACGATCCTCCTTTAGATGATAAAGGGACTTAGAAATAACATCTCAAAATAACCATGACCTAGCCCCAGGTGTAAGGTCACACAGCCACCTAGAAACATATTTAAGGATTCCCTTACTAACTTTGCTCAGACTGAAGAAGCTCCTTGGATAAGGAGCGAAACGTTTCCACTGAGAAAAGAGAAATCCAGTTGACATGATTCAAGCTACAGACAATTCCACCTGGATGACTGAGAACCTTCATAGACAAATCTCCCTCTTGTAGTTTCAATATAATTTTCTTTTCTTTTTCTTTTCGTAATTTATATGCCAACCATTTCCCTGGTTTGTTTACAAACTCAACGTTTTTTTCTTTACATAATTCATTTTTATTTCCATTTCTCTTACCATTAACATAGATAACGGTAAAAACTTAATTTGTTGAGAAATACATCCTCTCGAAATTTCTTTAATTCTTCTTTTCACTTTATCTCATTCAAAATAGTTTGTGTTTTCTCTTGCCTCTTCTTTTTGAGTTCACTATTATGTTGCATGAAATAACCTCTGATAAAAGCTTTTCTTTAGTCCCATACCATTCTTAAATCAGTACCTTTGTCTAAAACATTTTCAAAAAATTCTTTAATTTCTTTTTACAATCCTCCACTATTGTTTCTTTCTGTAACAACATTTCATTTAGTCTCCATCTGAAAGAACTGGATTTCCTTTTATAAACCATACTCACAGGATTATCATCCAAAAAGGTCTTTGGTAATGTCTCTACTTTAGAAACCTTTATAGAACAGTACTTTATCCTCATTTGGAGCATAGATTCCCAATATCAGAATCTTAGTCCCATGCAAATTAACTTCCACCCCAACAAATCTACCATGCTTATCAGTATACAAGTTCTGGTTTTAGTTGGGGATTTATATACAAAAGAACTCAATTTCTTTCCTTAGTTCCTGCTGAAATAAATTCTTCACCCAAATTTTTATAAATCAAATATTTTATGTCCTTTTTTCTAATATGAGTCTCCTGTTGCACCTGTTGAAATTTTTGTGTAGTCTCATCTGACACCTCCGTTTGAAACTCCTCCAATTCCTCTTTAAATTTTTCTAGAAATCCCCTCTCCTTCCAGACAGAATTCAGTTGAAACCTCTGTGGTTTAAAAGTAAAAATCACACATTCCAATTTATCCCATCAAAATGGAATCTTTTTCTGTTTTAATCTATCAGTCAAACAATAATACTTGTTTGAATAGAATACTTGCAATATTCTAATAGGAATTTCTTTAAGAACAATTATATATGTATTTTCAATCTTCAGTCTTGTATTAAAATGCTGCTGCAAAAGTTGATATCTTGTCTTCTTCCTGACAAAGTGCACCAAGACATCCCTTGGAACATTTCTTATTCTCGTAGATCTTGTATTTATTCTATATACCTTATCAATTTCTGCCACTGTATGCTCATCCTAATCCAAAAAAATTGGTAAAGCTTTAATAAACTTTTCTCTAATATCTTCACCAGAATCCTCTGGAATTGCTTTAAATCTCAAACAAAATTCTTTCTCTCTCAGTTCCAGTAGTGCCAAATTATCTAATTCTTTTTACAGCTCTGTCCATAACTTCTGTCTTACTCTCCAAAATTTTCACTTTGTCATTAATTTGTTTTACATCCCCAGACACTTGTTTTATAGAGCTTTCCATTTTCTTGACTTCTTCTTTCATTTCCTCTTTCATCTTTAGAAGTCTTTCATCCATTCTTTTTTCAAAAGCTGTCAATTTAGTATCCAGTGATTTAGTCATTTTAATATCAAGTGATCCAGCTAATTTATTGCCCAATTCCTCAAACTTTTTCTGGAGTAAAACTGGTGTAATTCCTCTCTCTGCAGGTTGCTCTAGTGATCCTCTCCTCCCCTCTGCTATTTTTGCTGCTTTTCTGGTGATCGCCATTGCAATATTGTAATCCAAAAGTGAAAATGTCTCACTTGCAATGGAAAGAGTAAAAGGTAAGTCTCACCTCCCATTTTTTTTCTGTTTTGTCTTCCTTTGCCCTTAATACTTTTGTCTCAAATGGCACTCTGTAGTTACAGTCAGCATCACAGTCTGGCTCATATTACCTTTATCTTTTGTTTTGTAAAATCCACCAATTGTCCGCACTCTTTAACAGTAAACAAAAAACATTCCCACAAGGGTCTGGTTAATTTCTCTATTTTAATTCCAATTTATTCAAAAGCATTTTCACTTAAAATAATCTTTCAAAATAACTCCCCTTTATCCGTTTTAAACTTCCTTACATCCACTTCTTGTTAAGCTTTTTGGCAAAAGTTTTTAAACCTTTAAAACCTCCCTTTTTTCATTTTAGTCCAGAAAGAATGTTGACACACCAAGTGTGTCTTATCCTGCTGCTGAGAAAATTTCTCTTTAGCTATAATTAATTATCCAAAAGTGTTTAAGAAAGTGAGGCTTGTACGAACCTTGTGTCCATATAGGCTGCATTACGGCTGTGAGCTTGGTTGAAATCCCTTGACTCCCAGCTGCTCAACTCACAAGTCGACCACAAAAACCTCAGTTTCTGCAGTCTCCTCATGAGGAGCAACTGTCCAGAGTGCAAGTGGGTGATCTCACAATCTCTCCTTTATCCAGAAGGACTGCGCCAGCCAGAATTCTCCATCCGGCCACTGATTGCTGCTGCAATGCCATCCCTGCTCCTTTAGGGATATCTAATCTGCCATAGATCTTCATCCGGAAGCTCAATTTTGGGAAGTCCTTTCAAAGTGGTAGTTCCCAAAGGCAGGGATGCAATGTGATTCCTAGTTTGCCTCAATTTTATGCCAGATTACAGAATAGTATACAGAGCTCAATGTAGGCATGGTTTCCCCAATAATGAAATTTACCAATGGGAATATCAACAAACAAAGAAAACAGTTGCTGGGAGAGGTTATGCAGTGTCCCTCAGCCAAAACAGAAAAGGCTGTGGAGACACAGAGCCTAGTAGCCAAATGGAAGGGAGCATCCTCCAGCAGGCCAGTTAGAACCTCAACCATTAGCTGGAAAAGGAGGATCTTTGTAATTGCATTGACCTGACACAAGGAATAACATTGAAAGTATTCATTCTTGGTTGAAGCTTCCCACCTTTTTCTATGCTTCAGTTAGGGCTACCAAAACCCAGACAGTCACTAGATGAAAGTAAATAGATACAGACAGGTCTAACTCTAGTGGTTGTCCAGATTTTTGTAGCCCACATATGGTGGCCCTATTTCAGGCCCAACAGTATACAGTATGTAGAAAGTGTCAAGCTCTTCACAGCAGGGCATGATCAAGGAAGCAAGAAATGCAAAGAATTCGATTAGGTGTGTTAATGCAACAATTGTAGAGTGTAGAATTTTGGAAACTGCAGTAGGAACCTTTGGTATTCATTTACTAGTGAATTCATTAAGGCAAAATTTGTTTGAACATTTTGAAACTCTTTCCCCAAGCTTTTTACAGCCCAGGCTGAGCTGCACTTTATGAGATAAGCTGCTGTGAATTTTTCTCCTATCTGCTGGTTGTTTAAATCTATCGGAAAGTAATGCTTCAGTCTGCCTTCCATATCTAGGTCCTCTTCAGAAATGTTGGATTTCAGCTCTCAGAATCCCTATCCACTACGACCAAAGTTTGGGGAGGGTTGTACCACTTAACTGAAGAACACAAGGGAGGGGAAGTCTGAGGAGTTTCTCTTCTCCAACTTGGGCAGTCATTATTATTATTATTATTATTATTATTATTACTATTATTATTATTATTATTATTTTAAATTTATTGGCTGCCCAACTCCAGTGGACTATTTAATAATATAATTATTAAATTATATTATTAATATAGTATATTATTAATAATTATATTTTAAATTACATATTAAATTACATATAATAATATAAATTATATTATATTATATTATATTATATTATATTATATTATATTATATTATATTATATTATATTATAAATATAATAAATACTTTTAGAATTATGGACTCAGCCAATCCAGTTTCAGGGCTCAAAGGTTGAATTCCTTTGGACAAATGCTTGGCATACATGGGCATCACCAATAAGCCAGGAATATCAGGGCCAGGGAATATATTTTGAATTATTGTATATACTCATTTATAAGCCTATCTGCTGATAAGCCGACCCTCAAAGTTTTAACCAAAATATCATGAAAAATGTGCCACCCACAGATAAACCAATTATGAAAATTAAAACTTGCAAAAAAATTGAGGGTTGGCTTATCTGCAGATGGGCTTATAGATGAGCGTATATAGGATACATGGATACTTTAAAAAAGCTGAGGGAATAAGCTCGTGGATAAGCCCATCTGCAGATAAGCAGAACCCAATTTTTTGGGTGTATTTTGGCACCTAAAATTCTTTACTTACCCGTGCGTATATACAGTAGTTTAAATCTATCTGGGTCCTTCAATCCTAAGGCACCGAAGGCACTAATGAATTATTTTAAGAAATCTTGGAGAACTCATGAAGTAACAGATAAGGCGGCTACTAAATGTCCCTATCTTCAAAATAGTGGAAAAGGGGAATCCAGAGACCTCCAGACAAGAGTCTCAGATTGGTATCAGATTGGTATCTGGGAAGATTCTAGAACGGATCCCAAAATGATTTATCTGTAAGTACTGCCAGCCCTTTGAGGTTGTCCAGACAAGAAACAAAACCATGAGTACTAACACTACCTTTTTTGTAAGGTTACAGTAACGGAATCTTGCAAGTCTGAAAGTACTTCTCACCTCCCTGGCCTTTACTTTCCAGAGAACTAGGGAAGGTCCCTTCTGATATGCTTTCTCCACCCCCATTCCTTCTGTGGGCTGAGATATCTCTTGTCTGACCATTGTTTAGGCTGCAGCTCCTCCTCCTGTCTCCCAAGGTCATTCTCACAGCTCATTACAGTATCCTGAAAACAGTAGGGTAATTACTAGAAGCCAGCATGATTTGAAAGTGCTGGACAATCTCCTCTTTTGACTTGTAACTACTTTACTGGATTAAGGGAAAGCTGTAGATACAATATATCTTGATTTCAGCAAAGCATTTGTCAGAGTACTCCATGCCATTTTGATTAGCCACTTAATTAAGCATTGGATGGATGGGTTTAGGGCTAGGGTTACAGCATGTTAATGGCATGGCATGGCAATTCAATGATTTCAATGGTTCCTCATCAATTGAAAGGGATTGAGTGGGCTGCCACAAAGTTCAGTTTTACTTTTCAGTATTTTCAGTAAAGACTTGAAGAGATGAAGGAAACGCTCATCAGATTTGTGGATGACACAAAGAAGATATAAATAAAACTCAAAATGATCTCAATAGAGTGAAGAAATGGGTTGAATATAACAGGATGAAATTTAATAGTACAAATGTAAAGTTCATCCCTTAGAATAAATAATCAAATGAGCAGGCATAATACGGAGGATACTTGGCTTGGTAATAGTACTTCTGAAAAAGATAGTAATTGACAGCGTGTGTGTGTGTGTGTGTGTGTGTGTGTGTGTGTATATATATATATATATATATATATATATATATATATATATATGAGTCAGCACTGTGATGTGATTGCAAAAAGAGCAAATGTCATTTAGGCAGTATCAAAAGAAATATAGATCACCACCAAAGGAAGTAATCATTTCATTGTATTTCACTGTATTCTGCATTGGTCAGTCCCAAACTATTGTATCCTATTCTGGGCATCACTTTATTTATTTATTTATTTATTTATTTATTTATTTATTTATTTATTTATTTATTTATTTTCTATCCCGCATTTATTATTTTTATAAATAACTCAAGGTGGCGAACATACCTAATACTCCTTCCTCCTCCTATTTTCCCCACAACAACAACCCTGTGAGAGAAACTGGAACAAGTTCAATAAACAGTAGTGAGAATAATCAGTGGACTATAAACTATTATGAAGAGAGATTGAAGGGGTATGGTATGGGTATGCTTACTCCCGAGAAGAGAAAACTGAGGAGTACATGATAGCAGTCTCGCAATGCCTGAAAGGATGTCACACAGACAAAAGGGAAGTCTGTCCTCTATCATTTGAGTGCAGAGCACGGTTAATAGATTTAAGTTAGGAAGGCAGATTCAAACTTTCTAATATTATGTTTGACAGTGGAGCCCATTAACCAGAGATGTGGTTTCTTCCTGTTCATTAAATTTGTTCAAGCAATGGATAGAGAGCCATCTGTTTAGGATGCTTTAATTGCATAACTGAAGTAAACAGGAGATGGAACCAGCAGTGTCTGTGGAAGGGGGTCAAAATAGGCAAGAGGGGGGACATGGTGTTGAGATCCAAGCCCAACCCCTTCTGTATGTGCATGTGATATCAACACCTAGAAAAGCAACAGGGCTTGGAGCATAATGCTATATTTAACATGTTGCCTGTCTGATTTCCCCCCTTCCCCTACTCCGTGGACATCACTGGGAAGGACTCAATGACCTAAATTTCCTCTTTCAACTCTACAGTCCTATGGGTATAATCTGTCTAAATCTGACCCTGACAAACCAAAAGTTCTAGCTAACAGACGTAGATAGCAAAGGATGGGAAATTTGTCCATTTCAGTCTCTGAAAAGCTGTTATCATTTGGAAATAATAGTATTAAAAAAGACTCTGAGATTAAAGTAGCTGAAAAGGTTGGATTGAAAAAGTCATAATTTCTCACCAGTGGCTCTGCTGGTGAAGGTTGATGGGAGCTGACGTTCAACAATCTCTGAATGCTCAACTGACCATCCAGAGGTCCACAGTAAAGTTAAAATATGTTCATTAAAAATAGGCATTGCACAGGTAGTTTATCTATTCAACATGCTACTAATCCAAGTCAGTAGCAAGGGGTGGTAGCAGATACCCCGAGATGATTCAGTCTTTCAGACATATGACTCTTGACTCCATGTCAATGAAGGTTCTCAGTCATCCAGGTGGAACAGTCTGTAGCTTGAATCATGTCAACTGGATTTCTATTTTCTCAGTGGAAACGTTTCGCTCCTTATCCAAGAAGCTTCTTCAGTCTGAGCAAAAGCTGAAGAAGCTTCTTGGATAAGGAGCGAAACGTTTCCACTGAGAAAATAGAAATCCAGTTGACATGATTCAAGCTACAGACTCTTGACTCCAAATTTAATTTCAGAAATAGATGGCCCAACTGAACAAAACACAAATCTGCATTTGGAAATTTGAAACGTAAAGTATTTACAACATGCAGTTCTGAAAGATTTATTAAAAGGCTTCTACATTTTAAAGTTAGGAGTTTCTGTATATTGTCTCTTTCTGATGCCCCCAAATTTATCTGGGAAGATTTCAAAAAGAATAGTGAATCAAAGGAACTTATTTACCTAAGTCTTTTTAATCTGGAATCCTGCATTGAACAAGAGGTTTGACTTGATAGTCCTTGGCTCTATGTCTCTACAATCTTCTTGAGTTTACAGTTATTAATGAGCCATTCCCCCCCCCTACCCAAATCCCTTCTTGCTCAGTGCCACAGTTTGTTCTCCAGATTTTGGTATTTTCACATCACCTTAAAATCTATATCCTATCCAGGCATTTACAATGCAACTCTATATATGCCTACTGAGAAATATGTCTGTTGAACTCATTGAGGTATATTCTCAAGAGATGGAGAACAAAATTGGTGCAATCCCATATTCATTGACTGGGGAGCAAGCTCTGCTGAATGTCATGTTCTGAGCAGACATGTACAGGAGTGCACAGTTAGTCATTAAAGTGTTCTTGGAAGTGGGGCAAACACTGAATGAGGAAGGTTCATCTGTCACATTCCCATTTCTCTTGCCTTTGCCATTTCTCTGTTGACAAAGTTCTATCCATGAAACAAGTTAGAAGATCATCATGAATTCCAGTTCTATCTCCATCGTAATTTTATTCTACCTTAACATTCCAACCTAAAACTAGGCATACAACCACAGGCGATGCAGCACAGTGGCTGAAAACAAGAGAGCCGCTTAATTGCTAAAGAACCGTGCAGGAAAAAAGTATCATTTTTTTCTCTTCTTGTCACCCTGCAATTTGATGAAAAATGATTCACTTTAGAAATTTGATTCAAAGAAGAGAATTTTGGTGAATTTTTCATTGGTTGAATGGATAGTCCTTGTGCTTGCTTAGTAGATCAAGGAGTATGTGGAAACATCCCACAAAACCATCAGACAACCACTAGTCTGCTGCCTCCCTGGCTTCCTATGCTTTGCTTTGCATAAAGAGGAATTCCTTGCATGGGACTTTTTCAGTAGTCTTCAGAGGAATGGAAGAGTGTGTAACTGAAAAAAACAGCATCAGTGGTAGCACTCTCCATCTCCTCCTACATTAAAAATCCAGAAGTGAAATTTAAACAAATTCATAAGTACCTTGAGAAAAAGGTAGAAAAACAAAAGACTCTTTTGACAAGCAAGAAAGCTTTTGGGAGACTGCAAGGCAGATTTCAGCACTAAGTGACAGATTGATTATGTGTATTAATTCATAGTGACCACATACATAGACCTTCTCCAGGATAATCTGTCCATAGCTTGACCCTCCAGGTCTTCCTACAATACACCCAGCACCACTATAACTGAGTCCATCCACTTTGTTGCTGGTCATTGCCTTCTTTTTCCTTCCACCTTTTCTAGCATTACGGACTTCTCAAGGGAACTGGGTCTTTGCATAATGTGTGCAAAATATGATAATTTGAGCCTGGTCATTTGTGCTCCAAGTGAGAATTCTGGATTGATTTGTTCTATAATCCATTTGTTTGTTTTCTTGGCTGTCTGTGGTATTCTGAGGAATCTTTTCCAACCCTAAAGTTCAAAAGTGCCAATATGCTTTCCATCCTGCTTCTTCAAAGTCCAACTTTTGCTTCCATAGAGTGCCACAGGGAAAATCATTGCCTGCACAGTTCTGATCTCTGCAGGCATAGACACACCGTGGCATCTGAATATCTTTTCCAAGGCCTTCATGGCTACTCTACCGAGTGCTAATCTGTGGTGTATTAAATGAATTAAATTAAATTATTAAATTAAGTGTTCACTGTGCTCCCTGACTTCCATTGACATTAGATAAAGGACGTTACACATGCTGTTTTGAAAGGTGCATGATGGAAAGGATGACAGGGAGGGGGAAAGTAGTTATTTCATGGAACAGATCTAGGTTGATCAAATAACATAAGCATGGCCAAAGGGTTTACCTCATGCTAAAAATATAGCACATTTATTAAAAATATATATTTATAAACATTGGTATGAATGGACACAGATGTCAAGATAACGAAAGAAGAGGAAAAAGAAGTGATGTTACTTACTTTGTTCAAAGTTTTATCTTTTGTTTGCTCAGGTAACTCAGCAGAATCCATCTTTCCCTCCCTGTTTCCCATTTGTGATTGCACCATACACGTTCACTTGAAGCTAAAAAGCCCACTTCCCACAACCTAACTAGGAGGAGAAGATGTGACCTAATGAAACACAAAGGATTAGCTATCTGTGGAACATATTTTGGCATGGAAATACATTTGTCACTATTATTATAGTGTCCAGTCTTTGGCTGAATCGAAATGCTTTTTCCCAAATGAGATATTTACATATTTGCAGTCATTTCTCTAGAATGAATGAAAATAGAGAAAGAAAAAGTTTTCTTGTAACTATAGGGAACAAAAAAACTGGCTCAGTTAGTTGTCTTTCAGCCTCCACCATTCACAGGCAATCCTTAATATACTAAAGAGTCAGTTCTCATTAAGTGGTGAATCAACAGTCAACAAAGTTTGCCAGCGTCTCTTCTCAGTTGTCATCACCAGTTTGCCTCAGCAACTCACAACGTTGTATAGATGTACACAAAAATGATCACAACAAGGTTTAGAATTGTCCCAATAATCCCCAGCAGGGCGAGGATGGATTCCTCCTTGCTCTCCTTCTCTTGGTTTCCTTTTTCTTCTTCATTTCCACTAGTGATTACCATCTTGTTTGCCAGTTTCTCAAATGTTCTTCTCAGAGTAACCTACAGTTTAGAGAAAGAGAGTGAAGGCTAATTGACTATTTCCAATCAGACTTTATGATAGGATTACAACACACTTCCCCACCCTGGAGCTCTCCAGACAGACTAGCTCTCAGATCTGACAGCCAATGGCCATTTTCTGCACCCAGAATATAACTATTCCTTACTCCCCATCTGAGTAAGCAACAAATTGCTCTTGCTACAGATTAGACCTAAATGCTTGGAGGAGGCTGAAATTATTCTGAGGGATGCTTGAAACCAGAATGGAGGGTCCATCTTATCTGCCCTTGTTTTAAATACAAATACTAAGCCCTTTGAGCCAAGCCTCAGCTGAGAAACAAATTAAGGTATATTGCCGGCTCTGGTCAAATCACTGAACAGCTACTTTTTATATCAGCAGTCATTTCCAAATGCTTTTCAAATCCAGCCCCACATTTTGATTTCAAAAATGTGTATCCTGTAAAGCTCTAAAGGAACATGTGACAATGGCCAGGAACAGATGGCAGACCCCCCAAAAAACAAACTTGGAGGCTTGTTTTCCCACTATATAGAACAGGCTTGCCTTCTGGCCAAGAAAAAAATGGGATGGCCATGGTTTTGTTTATTTCTTCTGTTGGACTTGCAAGCCAATTGTTTTTAACAATTTAACAGCTCCTCCTCTTTTTGCATAGTTATAGATATGGGGGGGGGGGAGTCAAGACAGTACCACCACAATTTTTTTAACCCCCCTGCAGACATCCCTGCATAGATACATAGATCCAGGGTTGATAGCTTTCCACGGTGAACTACACAGTTCACTTGGTCCCAATGTTTGCAGGCAGTCAAGTTCCCCAATGTTATTTTCAACCACGAGATTTCCCCCTCTTTTAAAAAAATAAAATAAACTATGAAATAAGTGTGCTTAGATTTTGATAATCTTATCACATTTTTTTTTGAGTAAAAACATGTATACCCCTTTCCACAAAAAAGACCCCCCCCCAAAAAAATCAGTCAACATTACAAGCCCTGTAGTTCTTGGCCCTACCAAAAAATGAACACAGTGTGCCTCATACCCCTTGTCAAGGTTGAACAAAGATGTATTATTTCTATCAAATGGGAAGTCCCCTCTGCAGACACACAAAGCATTTTAAGAGTAAAACTTAAATAGGAAGATACAAAAAGAAACTTTTTTTAAAGAAAATATTTAAAACAGCAGCTTTAAAAAGAGACAAATAATAAACAGGAGGTTAAATCCACAAGTTAAACAGCCAGACTTTGCAAACAGGAAGAATTAAAGCCGGAAGGCTTCCTTGAAACAACCCAGTCTTCTGTTAGCACCTCCCTAGAGAAATGCATCGCTAGGGAAGTAGTCTAACTTCTCAGCACTACACTCTACAAAGCTGGGTCACAAATCCTTGCCTGAGGGCCCATAGATAGAACCATGGATGCAGTTGTTGGGGCAATGTTGCCATGAGCTTTGTCAGTTATTAGGTCTACGCAGACGGACTAGGATTTGTTTTAGTGAGATGCTTTTCCTTATGGAGGTTACTCCTTGCCCAGAAGGCTCTCTAGAATTTTCAGGGCTGAAGTCTAGACTGGGAACTTGAAACAAAAGTCTCAGTCTCTCTCTCTCTCTCTCTCTCTCTCTCTCTCTCTCTCTCTCTCTCTCTCTCTCTCTCTCTCTTTTATAGGCTGCCCAATCAAAATGATTCTGGGAGGCATACAGATTAAAAAAAATAAAAAGCTGAAACTATCAAAATGGTAAAAAGAAAAGATGGCCAAATAGACAACAAACACAATAAAAGCAAAACCAACCCACAAAAGCATACAATACCTTAAGGCTCATCTAATAGAAAGCAGGGTTGGGGGTATTTGGATATCTTTGAGGATGCTGTTCCAGAGGGCAGGTGCCATGACAGAGAAGGCATGCCTCCTCAGTCCAATCAGAAGCTGCTGCTTGATAGATGGGATTCAAACCATGTCAACTCTGTCGGATCTTACAGGAAGGGGGCTTCCGGTGGGAACATGGTGGTCTGAACAGCTGTGCTTGCGGGCTCTGTGAGCAGAACTGACAATGCGGCAATTTTTGGGGCTTGGGCAGGTTTTTCCTGAAGCCCTGGAGCGTTTTTCTGGAGAAAGGAAAACACTCAAAATCACCCCATCTGTCCTCAGGAAGGCTGCTTGCAGCCAGAAAATCGCAAACAGCGTTCACGATCGACTGGTAAGAGCATCTGGGAAGCTGGGGCGTCATCATATCCAAGCCGCACTGTAGCCTTAAAGGGACATTAAGACCGGCCACCCCATTTCTAAATCACCCAATTTATTTTTCTTTTAAGTATGTATACCCTAAGAGAGGCTTTCTACAGCAAGGAGAAACACGTTCTCTTGGTGCTTACCGTTATTTTGTGATTAATTCCTTTTTAAAAAATTCTTTTTAAGTTTTGGATTTTGCTTTCCATCCAAATATTAAGGAAGGTTGAGAGTACGTAAGCGTCTCCCTGTTATTATTTTGGTACTAAATTTGAAGATTTTAGCATTTTCCTACACATTGAATCTGCTGTTTTGAACTTTCAGCTTTCTGTTGCTACTTTCCCTGGGGAACTGCCTGTTATCATACTTTCACTTGTGTAAACATGTTTCGGAAATTTTCTATTATCTTCCACTTTTGCTGGTTTATAATGTGCCAATGGAATGATTTATAGAAATAATGTGATTTTGGTTTGATATAGAATAAGGGATTGATTATGGAAAATTTGTTGTATATTCTTGCTGTTAAAAGTCAGAAGTCACCTCTTTTTGTAATTTTGAAAAAAAATTCTCTTGTGTTTTCACTCTTCTTTAGTTTTCTCTTTTTTATTTTTGTAGTTTTTTGCTTTTTTGTAGTTTTTATCTTTGTCTTAAATCTAATAAAATTCTTATTAAAAAAAAGATCTTACAGGAAGGGTAGGCTCCACAGGAGAAAAAAGGTCCTCCGAATAACAAGGCTCTATGCCAGAGCTTTCCAAACTGTGTGTCGGGACACGTTAGTGTGTCAGCTGCAGTGTCTGGGGGTGTCCCAGCTGCTGCTGCCTCCGAGCCCTGCCAGGATTCCACGCAGGTCCTAGTGCCTGCCTTGTGCCTTGCTGCCTCCAAACCTGCTGTGATTCCACGCAGGTCCTAGTGCCTGCCTTGTGCCTTGCTGCCTCCAAACCTGCTGTGATTCCGTGCAGGTCCTAGTGCCTGCCTTGTGCCCTGCTGTAAGAGTGTGTCACGAAATGATGCATCTCTAAAAAGTGTGTCACCAACATGAAAAGTTTGGAAAGCTCTGCTCTATGCCATGAAGGGCTTTAAAGGTGTCAGTCAGCCAGGGCTGCAACTGGGGGGGGGGCTAGTGAGGCATGTGCCATGGGCACTGCGCTGGGGGGTGCACCAAAATGACACCCGGGGGGCACCAAAAAAATAACCCATGGGGGGGCACTGAATCTCTGTTTGCCCCAGGTGACACAGACCCTAGTTCCATCCCTGCAGTCAGCACCTGAATTGCACTTGGAAATCTACTGGTAACCAGTGCAGCTCACATAGCAGAGGTGTTACATGGCATATCATGGCATGCCCATAACTCTCACACACCACATTCTGGACCAGTTGAAGCTTCTGAGTGGTCTTCAAGGCAGCCCCATGTAGAATACATTGCAGTAATCTAAACAAGAGGTGAGCAAAATGTAAGTGATTGTAAGTAGCCACCACTGCTAGCTATTCCAGGAATGGGCACAATTGGCACAGAAGTTGTATTTGTTCAAAGACCTTCCTGGCCACAGCTGTCACCTGTTCTTCAGGCAGGAACTGTGAATCTAGGATGATCCCCAAATTGTGCACCAGTTCTGTCTGGGGAGTTTTGCCATCAGTTGGACTGCCCAACTAACCCTAACTCTGAGGGGGGAAAACAGCAACAACAACAAATTTCTTCTGAAACCCAGCAGCCTCCTGGGCCAATAGGTCCTACCTTCCTGTGGAGGAGGACAAAACCAGCAAGTCAAAAAGCAATCAGAGAGTGATCTGACAATGACCAAAGGACTGTTGGTAATGTCCTCCATCTTCAGATTGCATTGCAGCTATCCCAGGATATAAACCAGATCTAGCATATGTGAGTCCGGCCCCTGATGATCTGGGAAAGGTCCATAGTTGCCATGATGGCCATGAACTCCCCAACAGAATCAGGCTCAATGCCATATAAGGGCAAGTTGAACTCCTCCAGAATTAACAGTCCAGCACCAACCATGACGCAGTCTGAAAACTCAGGCAGGGATGCTGCCGCACATATGGGTATAACAGCAACAAACCTATCTGCTCCTTCAAGCCCAGCAACTGTCCTGCATATGACTATCTGCATGGCAGTGCCTCTGAAAGCTGTTAGGGCTTCACAGGTGACAAATGTCCTGCACCACCACCCTAGGGTCATGGCTAGGGCCATACTTGAAACTCAGGTTGGCTATCTCAGAGAAGGAAACACACCTATTGAATATGCCCAGGTCTTGGTTATACATGCCTCATCTACAATCAGATGAGGACAGTCTTCTACAAACTGATCTGGCATTTAGCAGCAACAGCTGGAGACCAGGAGAACTGAGGATCCAATGACCAAATACATTTACTGGGAGCTAGCAAATGAAATCAGTCTCAAAAATCAGTTCTGTCTGCTCCATGAGTGGCCTGCCTCCAGATTCTCATCTTATCTCCCTCTGCTCATTACAACACTGCTGTTATTACCTGTCTTTACTTCCCCAGCCATAACAGAACTCCCACAAACCCTGCCCTACCTCCCAAGTCATAGGCCCCATCTAGCATACAGTCAACTCCAAAGCCAACCATGTACTCCTGGAAAGCAGCTGTGGCAAATCATTCCTGGGATGCCACCACCAGAATTCCATACAGACACACACACACACACACACACAATGCCCAATAAATAATGCATGAAAAAACAGGGATGTTAACTGATTTTCTCTTTTATTACCTATCCTTAATATAAACTAAAACATATGTAGCATAGACAGTTTGATAAAGGGGGAAAAGTCCTTGTTTCCAGAACTTCGGAAGTTATTTTGGTCACAGTAAAACCAGGCTTTATCGTATGAGCAGCAATGGGTATTTGAAATGCAGGATTCGGCCTATAGCCCCAATGTACCAGGTTACAAATCTATTGTGACACTGCACTGGGATGCCAGATTTTGTCATGCCAAAGCACTCAGCCTAAACCAGAGAACTAATATTTTTTGAAATCAGAAGTTGGCAACTTCTTGTAAGTACTCTCTATGTAATTATTACATTTATTTCACAGAATCATAGAGTTGGAAAGGTCTTTGGAGGCACCTGGTCCATCTCTCTGCTGTTTCCCGTATAACATAAGAACGTTTTAGGGTGTTGGCTGTCTCCCAAAATAACTAATATAGAAGCAATAATTCTGGATGTCTTCTCGAGAGTTTTAAGTTATGTCCTCATTATGTTCAACAAGTATATTTGGAAATAAACCAAATATTGAAAATACCAGCCTGGCTAGAGCTGAACTCCACACAGTCAAAGGAATAAGAGTAGATATAATAATATTATACATATTGCCATATGTGAGGATCGTAGCCCTAACAACTTTCGGAACGGCACCAAGCCTCTCTCCACATAAAATTCAATGGCGACCCCAAATGCCTAGCTCATTTTCTGAATCGCGTGAGGGCTTTTATGAGAGAGTTTGAAGATCAGTTCCCCACAGAGGAGGCCAAGGTGAACTACATGTTGGAACACCTTGAGGGCGAGGCCGCAGACTGGGTGGTGGAACTAAATGATGCAGAGGCCCCTCAAATGAAGTGTTTTCAAGAATTCATGTACAGCCTAAGGGAAAGATTTGAAGACCCATTGTTGAAGTTAAGGGCAAAATCAGACCTCTACCAGATCAAGCAAGGGAGTAGATCGGTGTCACAGTATGCCCTAGAATTCAAAAGACTGGCCAGTAAGCTGGATGACTGGCCAGAATCTTTAATAATACAGCATTTTAAAACTGGAATGAGACCTGACATTCTAGAGTGGTCCCTGGTTCAGGGAAGACCACACACATTGCAGGAGTGGATTGTTTAGCAGGTGAAGTAGAGGATGTGTGCCTCGAACCTAAGCACCAACAGCGGACATATGGATCTGGAAGACGCTCCAGCCCTGCCAGTCTCTTGACTAGAAAGCGCTCAACCAGAAGTCCCTCAACTAGGAGGCAAAGTACTTCCAGACACTGGGAGGAAGAGAGAGGATGGCAGAGGTTAAAAGGCTTACGCTTCAGATGCAGCAAAGAGGGACACCGGGCTACCACCTGCCCCCAAATCACAACTTCAGTCAAGACTAAGACAGAAAGCAGAGAAACGAAAACACCAAGTCACAAAAAAAAAAAAGAAAAAAAAAAGAGAGAGCCGCTACTGTGATGGAGGTGAAAAGGGGTGGGGCCAACATCGACCTAGAAAGCTCTACAGATGAAGAGCCAGCAGGAAACGACGTGAACCTGTTCTGAGTGGCGCCGAAAAACAGGTGAAGGATTATGGGCGCAAAGATCCATTAGTGAGTGGGAATTGCCCCGCAATGTTGGTGGGGGTACACTTAGAAACACTGGAAGATGGCAGAGTCGCAGACCTGACAGGGTTATTGGACTCCGGATGTAGTCAAAATTTAATACATCCCACCATAGTAACCAGATTAAGACTTAAAGTACAAAGACTGAAAGACCCTATCACATTTATCCAGTTAAATGGGTCAGATATGAAAGAAGGCCCAGTAGAATATTGCACTGAACCAATAAAGATGCAAGTGGGGACCCATGAAGTGGTGTTAAGATTCCTGGTGGCCCCAATTGCCAGCCAATCCATAATCCTGGGATTGGCTTGGTTAAAGGATAGGAACCCAAAGGTGGACTGGAGATCAGGTCAGATGATCTTTAGTGATGGAATCTACCCTGGTAGGACCCTGAGTGAAATCAACTATGGAATAGAGATAGCAGGGGCCCTAAGAGAAGGAGGAGAGAACAATGTTCCGCTACAATATCACCAACTAAATGAAGTATTTGGAGAGGCTGAATCAGATCAATTGCTGCCACATAGAAAATCAGAATGTGCCATAGAATAGATACCTGGGGCAGAATTGCCAAAAACAAAACTGTATCCCATGACCCCTAAAGAACGTGAAGTACTACGTGAGTTCATTGACAAAAACTTGGCAAGGGGATTTATTCGCCCTGCAACATCGTGAATGGCTGTGTTGTTTAGAAAAAAAAAAGGATGGATCATTGAGATTGTGTACCGACTACTGGGGCTTGAATGCTGTGTGCACCTCCAATAAGTATCCCCTTCCATTGATAAAGGACATGCTAGCCCATCTCTCAAAAGGGAAAAAAGTTTTACGAAACTGGACTTGAGAGAGGCATACTTCCGGGTACGCATCCATGAAGGGGATGAATGGAAGACAGCCTTTAACTGTCAGTTAGTGTCCTGACTTCGAGTGAAGGAAAACACACTGAGACTTGGTGTTGAGGCTCTAGTGCTTTATTGTCCTACTCTACTAGACAGAATCCAGCTAAACTAAAATGAACTAGTAATGCTCAGAGAAAGGGCCCAAGAAATCAGGGCGGGGCCTTCTTTAGCCTCTTGGGAGGAAAGCAAAGTGATTCAGTACTATGCATGCGTTTCTCCCCCTGGAGGGAGCCCCCTCCTTCTTCGCCAGTTATCTCCCTGACAGGCTCATTTGAATATCTTGTGATGCCGTTCAGGCTTCAAGGAGCTCCGGGAGTCTTCATGCATCTAATAAACGAAATTCTTCACGACCTGTTATACCGGGGAGTATTAGTCTATCTAGATGATATCCTGATTTACACATGAAACAATGGAGGAACATGTAAAATTAGTGACAGAAGTACTGAAAAGGCTATTAAAAAAACAATTATATGCTAAACTATCCAAGTGTGAATTCCATAAAGAACAACTGGATTACCTAGGTTACGGAGTCTCCAGTACAGGAATTGAGATGGACCCAGCAAAGGTTTGGGATGTTGTTGCTTGGGAGCCCCCCAGAACCAGAAGGCAGCTGCAGAGTTTCTTGGGATTTGCTAATTTTTACTGGGACTTCATCCCGAACCTTGCACAAGTAGCCTTACCACTCATGGACCTGTTGAAAACAAAGGGGAGAGGAGACCCGAAACTGCTACAAAGACCAGGAATGGCACTAAAATGGACACTGGAGTGCCAGAATGCTTTTGATCAATTAAAAACGCTGTTTACATCTAAACCAGTGTTGAAACATCCAGATCCAACACACCCTCTAATCATCCAAGCTGATGCTTCTGACGTTGCAATAGGAGATATTCTGCTACAGAGACATGAGAACGGAAGTTTACGCCCATGCGCTTACCTGTCTCGGAAATTCACCGAAGCAGAGCGACGTTGGCACATCTGGGAAAAGGAAGCCTATGCAGTAAAATGGGCATTGGCAACATGGAGACATTTACTAGAAGGAGCCTCCCACCCATTTGAAGTGTGGACTGACCACAAGAACCTAGAATCCCTGAGAACCCCGAGAAAACTAAATCCCAAACAAATCAGGTGGGCAGAATTCTTTAGCAGATTCAATTTCACCTTGAATTATTTACCAGCAGGAAAGAACTTTAAGGCTGATGCCTTGTCAAGGCTACCTCAACATAACAGTCAATGAGAAGAAGTGGTAGATTCAATTATCTCTCCATCAATTTCAGTATGGCAGTGACCACCAGACATCAAAAGACTAAGACAGTCCCAAAAGTGGAATCGGATCTGCAAAGCGAATTCCTAAGCACAGGGCAGCAAGACGAATGGCTGCAGGAAAATAAAACTTTCCTAACAAAGAAACAAGGGCTGTGGTGGAAAGGTGAGAGGCTTTACGTCCCTGAGGTATTATGAAAGAAAATTCTAGAGAGATGCCACGATTCCAAATCTACTGGCCATTTTGGGTTTGTAAAGACCTTGCATCTGGTAAGACGACAGTTCTGGTGGCCAGCCCTAAGCAAGGATGTTCAGGACTATGTGATCAGCTGTCCAACCTGTGCGATTGCAAAAAGAATTGGGGGGAAGCCTAAAAGACTATTGCAAGATGTGGCAAACTCTGTGAGACCATGGAAGCAAATTGCCATGGATTTTATAGTTGACTTCCCTGAAAGTAAAAAAGCAACGAGATATGGGCAAGAGAGAGGAGGAGCAAAAGGAAGGACACCGAATCCTTTCCCACCAGGCAGCCATTCACAGCTTTCTGTGAGGATCATAGCCCTAACAACCTTGTTTCAAAAATCCACAGTACAAGCCATAAGGATGTATGAAGATTTTACTAGAAAACAAGGGTAATAGACTAGTCCAAGGTTTAAGCTGTGAATGCCTGCCTGGCGGGAAACGGTTCGGTGTCCTTCCTTTCACTCCTCCTCTCTCTCACCCATATCTTGTTGCTTTGGAGACCTGGCACCTTTGCCCCATTCTGGCCATGGGATTCCCAGGCAGCTCTGCAAAATGTTACTATCTGTGCGAAGCAAAGCATACTTGTCATTTGCATTCCACTACATTAGCTATCATGTTACAGCCTCCCCCCCCACTACCAGACTCAAGTCAGACGGATGACTCCAGCTCTGACACCATATTTCAAAAAGTGTTCACAATGGGAACTATCATGTACATGTGCACTAAGAATAAACAAGTACAAGTTGTCAGAACTCTGGCATGATCCCAGAGTCCTGCTGTACAGCAGAGAAAGCAACTGACAGAAAGATACAACTGACAGACAGAGATGACAGACCTGAAGCGAGAGTGGGAAAACGGCAGCCAATCAGGCCTCGAGGATAATGGGCGCTTCAGCACCAATTGGGACTTGCCTGAGCCAATCATAGGGGAGTCCACGGTGGGGAGGGGGCGGGAGTCCTGTCAAAAGGGTTTAAATAGCCGAGCTCATTCCTGTCAGCTATCCTAATCTTTTTTTAGTGTTCATTCTGCGTATGAAATAAACCGTTTACTACCAAGCCCGTGAGTCTTGCATGGTCTTTGGGAGAACGGAGCTGACCAGCAGGCAGGACACCTCACACAAGTTTATATAAAATGAAACACATGTTTCCTTTCAAACTCAAAGCAAAAGTTTGCATTCCAAAACTTCTGTTGACCCGTTTCATGCTGACTATGACTTGACACAAACAAAGGTTGAAATATAGTTTGGCTGTTTTCAGTTTTGGTGAAATCAAAACCTAAAAGAGATTCAGATGTTTTGGCTGTAGGAAACAGTAGGATTCAGAACAAGCATCTTGTTCTGCAAAACTCTAAATTTATTTATTTAGTTTCTATATTAAATATAGAAATTCTAGTAGATCTGGTAGCCTTAACCATAATCTACCTTGAATGTAAAGCAACCATTTGCCCTAGTTTTATAAGTATTTTAACTGAAAGAAATGTGAGGACAGATAGGCTAGTTCTGTACTTTTGATCTCACACACAAACCTTCCAGTAAATTACCTCCTCCCAAGGAGGAGATCCTGGCAGAACATAGTAAATTAATTTCACTTCATTTCATTTATTAAATGGAGATAGGAACATGTAACATCTGCCACCAACCCAATATTTAAAGTTTATTTGTTGCCTGGTGAAGGAAGGAAGGAAGGAAGGAAGGAAGGAAGGAAGGAAGGAAGGAAGGAAGGAAGGAAGGAAGGAAGGAAGGAAGGAAGGAAGGAGAGCTGCTGTCAAGAAGAGAGCCACTTCCTGGGAAACACAAAAATCCCTTGCTGCCTGGCTGTCATCATTTGCATCTTAAGTGTCAATTGCATTAACATCTTTAGTAGTACTCAGTAGTACATAGAAGAAAAGAGTAATCATGAATCCTTCATACACCTTTGCTTTGCAGAACTCTTCTTTTTTACATTTGAATTGTAAAGGTGCAGAAAGATGATAATAAACAGGTTAAACCAACTACTTCAAACAGACCTTTGTAGCAAAATTCACCATTGACTACATACACTGTATACAAAGGCATGAATAGAGTGCACCCAAACACCTACATTTAAGTTTAGCAGGCAACCAGTGTATTATATTTTGCATTTTTAATTGCACTCTGAGGTCTCCACAACGAAACTAGTAAAACAGACCGAAACACAGAGGGCAAGGATGAACAAATGACACAAAAGTTAAAAACTCTGAAAGAGCCAATCAAACCAAAACAAGCCATCAGCATAAAATTTTTTGGGAAAAAAGATGATGGCTTCCTGAGTTCCAACGTATGCTCCTTTTCCTGTTGATTATGGAGCTTTCAGAGTGCCTTTGAAGATGACACACTCACTGCTTATATAATAGCATCCTGAAACTCAACATTACAAAAATCAAAGTATTGCACAGAATGCGCACATTCTGCATGCATACCTAAGCATCTGATCAACCAAATCAAAGTGCATTAGTACTTTCTGCAGTTATATCACTTGTGTGTGAAATAAGCACAAATACATGTCCTTCAATGCTACCTCCAACAGCCCGGCTGCTTTTCTTTTGAGAGCCACCCACCCGTATGAACCATAGACGCTTTCCCCTTAGAATCTTCCCAAAATACAGCAGTAGTTTACTTTTCAGCTGACAAACAGTGTCACAGTGAGTGACAAAAAGTAGTCTTCTTTTTCTTCTGGCTGGACTCTGTGGTTTACTGGCCAGAGAATTGCCTCCATACTGTGCATGTATATTATGAGTACAAGCACCCTCTCTTTGACCCAGCTGGATCAGGGCTGAGAACCAGCAACATCAACAAGACTTGCCATGCATGAAGATATGTGGGGTTGAAGCAGAGTTCAGGAGCAGGGAAGATCTATGGGAGCAAGGATGAATGAATCTCAGTACAATTCAGATGTTGCAAGGACTAGATAAACTCACATGGAGTCTTTTCCAGTATGAGCCTCATTCAGTGGAGTTGTTCAAGGACAGAAAGACAGTTAGGTGACCCATGTGATGTCTCTTCTATTGTTAACCTTCACTTTGTGGTTGCTAGGAGACTGAAAGGGACAGCAAGGGTAGGTCTCATCCAATGTGCATCTCTCAGGTGATATGAGCCACGGACTCGTCCCAGAATTATTTGCTTTAATGAGCTCAGTGTGACTCAAGTGCGGCACTTATCCCTCACCATTGGCCATATCAGAGCAATAAACACACTGCTGCCTTTGGTCTGCAGAACAAGGTAAAGGGTTAGCCATTAATCCCCTTCCAGTGGCAAGTCAGGAAAGTCCAGCAGGAAGCGGCTTATTATAAGGAAAACAAATAGCTCTACCAAGACAGCATCCAGGCATGAGTGATGCTGGATATCCTCTCATATCGTCTTAGGATACTGGTTGGTAGGCAAGAGACACGTGACTGGGAAACCACGTCTGGTCAGACCTTGGCACCGGTTGCTGAAAACGGGAGTGGTTCTATCTCCTCATTTTTCTCTGACTAACTCAGGTAGCAAAAACCAGAGCATATCGCACTATTAGCCAAACCAACAGAAAATACCTCTCTTCTCACTGGCAAAGTGCCAAGCATTCTACCCTAAGTTGAGGTAGGTATCGTTTGGCCTGCCAAAGAGAATCCTAAGATAAAAATAAGGCCCTGGCTTAGTTTGCTGTCCTCCAACTAGGGGACAGTTTGAAGCAGGCCCTCTTGCTCCTGTGAGGTATTGTCAGCATAGACAATCAGCTGTTTGAGCAATACATGGATGGAATTAGGTGGAACGGTGAAGTTGGTGCATAAGAAAATCCAGCTTCCTCCACCAGACTGGTCATCCAAAGCCATCACCTGCACATTGTCTGATGCCTTTGGACCATCTTGCCATCTGACAGCTACTTTAATCACTGCACAGGCACCCACAGCACAGGCATCTTGAGAGCAAGTGACTTGCTGTTAGTTGGCAATACAGATTGTCTAGTGCTGCCAGAGGTGAAAAAGACACCTGGCTAACAGCCCATTCCACTATCATAAATCAAATGGAACTGGGGAAAAATCCTAAAATTAAACACATTGGGACTGTGGTGGTTGCCTCTGAGGCAGGCAGGCAACCAGATACTCACTTCCAATCATCACCTCTCCAGCAGAAGCACCACTCTAGTGTTTCCTTGCAGCAATTTCTCCCTCTGCAGCTTCCTCTCCAGACAGTCTTTCTTCTTCAGCCCTCAGATTCAGAATGGCCCTCCACACCATGTGCTGCTTAAATGCCTGCTGCTTCATTCCAAAACACCACCCAGATTACACCCCCTGCCCCATCCAATAGGAGTAAAAGAAATGATTGGTCCAGACAGAAGCATTTTAAAAAGTAATGCCCTCTCTGTAAGAGGCAAGATGACTTCCAATCACAGCACCTAAAACAGAACAGAAAAATTCAATACACTTTTATCTGGAATAACCATGTTTCAGACCATATTTAAAACTATCCAGCCCTGTTTCGATCTGTGTCCAGACAAAACATCCGAAACATGCGCAGACATCACCTGAAACCAGCAGTTCCACACAGAGAACAGTTTATGCCTGGAAGATTTCAAACATCCCTACAGCTTTGCCTTTTCAGTTCTCAGTCTGAGTGTGATTGAACCCTTTATTAGTTAGATGTTCCAAAGTCACATCATGTTAGGACAAGATCAATTCCTCAGAACTGGTCAACTGATAAAAAATTGCCAGGGTTTCTTTATTTTTGGGGTGTGTGTGAGGAAATGAAACAACAAGCATTATAAAGGAACACAATCAAATTTGTAAGTTAATGTGGTGGTGGGAGGATTAATAACAACCAACTGGAATGAACAACATGAGGGTTGGTAAAGGATGTTCGTGTGTGAAAATTGCCTGTCCAAGGTCAGTGTGGGAGATCTTGGATTTGTCATAATTTTTCACTTCCTCCCTTCTATCAATCTGTATTTTTTCTTTGATAATCTGTCAGGCCAATAACACACTACATCATTACCAGAAATATGACAAAGGAGGGCACCAATTTGATTGCTCATGTTAGTTTTCATGTAGAGATAGACACCGAGAAATGATCATTACAATTTAGATAGAAAATCATGCATCTCCCCATCAATAAAACTATGACTGAATAAGATGTGTATCTGCTCAATCTGCTGTCCAGAACCAACTGTTAATTGGCAACTTCAAGCTCCTAGGCTTTCCTGTCTGAAAGCTTTAAAAAAATGGACTTACACTGGTTAGTCTTTCCATTTTTTTTCTTTGCATTTTGATACAAAACAACCTAACTCATAATTCTTGAACTAAAATGTGAATGAGAATACAACTGTCCTTCAATGTTTGCAGTTCTCTGAACGTTGCAATGAAATTCTCCTATTTAAAAGATGTACAAAGCTTTGTAAACTTGGGGAAATTGTGTATAAAATGCATATTCTAGTGACAATTGCACACAAAAATGTCTACATAAGTGAAAATGTATATAAAATACATATATTAGCACAAAGTAAAATTACCTACAAAATGAACACATAGGAGAATTATTCACAGCACTGTACATATGTGGAGAAATGTAAACAAAAGTATGAAGAGAGCCAGTTTGGCCTAGTGGTTAAGGCAACGAACTAGAAACCAGGAGACTGTGAGTTCTAGTCTCGCCTTAGGCATGAAAGCCGGCTGGGTGACCTTGGGCCAGTCACTCTCTCTCAGCCCCACTCACCCCACAGGGTGGTGGTTGTGGGGAAAAGAGGAGGAGGAAGGAGTATTAGGTATGTTTGCCGCCTTGAGTTATTTATAAAAATGATAAAGGCGGGATAAAAATAAAATAATAAAAAATAAAATAAAAGGAATTTGTATCAAGATTTTTTTTTTAAAAAGCAGAATCTATAAAGTGATTCAGGACTAGCATTTTTAACAAAATTAGAATTCCTTACTAACTGTAGCTTGAATCATGTCAACTGGATTTCTATTTTCTCAGTGGAAACGTTTCGCTCCTTATCCAAGGAGCTTCTTCAGTCTGAGCAAAGTTAGTAAGGGAATCCTTAAATATGTTTCTAGGTGGCTGTGTGACCTTGCACCTGGGGCTAGGTCATGGTTATTTTGAGATGTTATTTCTAAGTCCCTTTATCATCTAAAAGAGGATCGTTAAGATTACCATGCTGCTGTTGAGCTTGCGAAATGGTCTTAATCTTCCTAGGCACAGAAGACAAAGCAGGAAGGAAAATAGGGGAAAGATTGTGCCTGAGGCCCCCACCTCTATTCAAGGAAGGATTTTCCAAGTTGGCATAAATGGATTCCTTGACCCCTCTCTCAAACCACCTATCTTCTCTGTCTAAAATGTGAACATTTATGTCCTCAAATGAGTGTCCTTTTTCCTTTAGATGAAGATAAACTGCTGACTCTGGTCCTGTGGTGTTACTTCTCCTGTGTTGGGCCATCCTCCTGTACAAAGGTTGTTTGGTTTCTCCAATGTAGAGTTCAGAGCACTCCTCACTGCACTGGATTGCATAAACTACATTGCTTTTCTTGTGTTTTGGAGTTTGATCTTTGGGGTGTACAAGCCTCTGTCTCAGTGTGTTGGTGGGTTTGAAATATACAGGTATGTGGTGTTTGCCAAATATCCGTTTTATCTTTTCAGACACGCCAGCCATGTAAGGAATGACCAGGTTCTTTCGTTTACTCTGAGTCTCAGCCCTATCTGTTTCTGTTTTAGGTCTGGTAGATTTAGATTTGGTGAAGGCCCAATTTGGATATCCACAGGCCTTCAGAGCTGTTCTCAGGTGCTGATTTTCATTCTTTTTGGAATCCATGGAGGTGGGGATGGTTTCTGCTCTGTGTGACAATGTCCTGATGACTCCAATGGTGCTGCAGTGAATGGTGGGAGTCAAACATCAGATATTGATCTGTGTGTGTGGGTTTCCTGTAGATCCCTATTTCTAGCTTGCCACCGGTCCCAATGAGGACTTCACAGTCTAGGAATGCCAGTCTGTTGTCCTTGGTGTCTTCTCTGGTGAACCTAATGTTGGCATCTATGGTGTTTATATGGTCCGTGAAGGCCTGTACTTCCTGGGCCTTGATTTTGACCCAGGTGTCATCCACATACCTAAACCAGTGGGTGGGCACCGTTCCCTGGAGTGTGTTGAGTGCTTTCTTCTCCACTTCTTCCACTCAACACTCAAAATATCCATGACCTAGCCCCAGGTGCAAGGTCACACAGCCACCTAGAAACATATTTAAGGATTCCCTTACTAACTTTGCTCAGACTGAAGAAGCTCCTTGGATAAGGGGTGAAACGTTTCCACTGAGAAAATAGAAATCCAGTTGACATGATTCAAGCTACAGGCAATTCCACCTGGATGACTGAGAACCTTCATAGACATTCCCTACTAACCATCTTCCAAATATTGGCATAATCCTCTTTGATGTTTTAAATCAATTATTACTTTCAATATTTTGATTTGTTATTTTTGCTGTTCTGGGAGCTGTTTTGCCTTTCATATTAATGCCTTTTAGAATAATATTTTAATTATTATTTGTCATGGCTGTCTAGAACAATGTTTCTCAACCTTGCTGACTGGGGAATATACTGTATAAGGTACAACCCTATGACCATCTAGTAAAAGTAGGACATCCTGCCATTTTATTTTCTCAACTCTTACTTTCCTAACTCCAAATTATGCTTGGTCTTGATGCTTACAAACTTGGCAAAGTAAGTTGCACAAAGAGTTGTATACAGTTTTATGATCCCTTTTTAAAAATACCTCAATCAGTTAATTCCCAGTCAAATCCATAGCTTGCAGGTAGGGGGATGGGGTGACTTCCATTTCCAAAATGCTGCTCTCTAACCCTTTGCTACTGTTTCTGCTCCCCAGAATATATCACTTGAGACAGCCACGTCTCTTTGACTAATGCTTGGTCTGACTCTAGCAATCCCACTCCTGCTACAACAATCTATTTGGTTGGATCAATTAAATGGCCACCTTCTTATGGATGAGCTTTTCCGACATACACACTGGGAGAATCTCTAAAAAAAGGTCTTAAACATACATCAGAATTACATTAGAAGGCCATATAGATTCCATGTGTCACTGAAAATTAGGGCTGTACAGATCTGGGAAGGGATATTTCACTATGACAAAGATTCAAGGAAGATATCCTTACAGCTGCTTCTGAAAGCAAAGTGCCCCCTTCTTTCTAAGAGCAAAGCAGCTGCATTGCTCTACTTTCCTTCTCTTCTGAGGCTTCCTCCAGCAGTTGCAGTAGCTGGAGGAGGCTTCTGCCCATGCACTGTGCTGGAAACCCTGGTAGAGACTTGTCTGTGCATGCACAACTCCTGTTAGAGCCATGCTGCATACCTTCCCTTCCTCCTCCATGCTATCTCATCCCTCTTCCTGCGATGCTTCCACCTGTGATCCTAATCATGCAGTAGGAGATACAGAAGCCAATGCCTTACATAGAAAGGAAGAACCCAGCAGAAGCAGAAGCAGGAACAAAAGTAAGTCGGGGAGTTAGGTTTTACTAAGAAAAGCCAACAAAGGGTTGTAAGCAGCATATGTAATTAGCTTTTCTAAAGAAACTAAGTTGTTATTATTTGGCCTGAAAGTTTCAGCCTTCTTTGTAAAGAACAGCCACTACCACAACTTCCTGTACTGCCTCAGCTGGCCTTGATTGCGTCTGTGCATCATTTTCCAGTCCATTCTGTAAATGGGCTGTAGTGGCATCTCTTTGTGCAGGCACCCTGCCAACTTGCAACAGCAACAACAACAACAACAACAACAACAATAATAATAATAATAATAATACCCGGCAGTGGTAGTCCCATTGGTTATCAGCATACTGGGTGCCATTCCAAAAAACCTTGGACGGCAGTTAGAAAATCTGTGCATTGACAAAATTGCCATCTGTCAGTTACAAAAGACCACACTGCTTGGATCTGCACTTATACTACGCTGATACATTACAACATCCTGGGTTTTTGGGAAGAACTCGATGTGAATGAAGGCCAACACCAGCTAAGGAACTGGCAGCTGTGATTTCACATTGTTGTGTATAATCATCATCATCATCATCATCATCATCATCATCTCAGAAGGAATTCTGAAGTACTCTGAGAATCTAGAAGCCTCCTTTGCATGGAAAGAAAACTTTCAGAAAATTGGAAAATGGAATTCAACATGGGGTTAATAAAGACAATGGATTGGAAAGGAAAGATCTATTTTTCTTGAAAAATAATGAAAAAACACTTGAATTAGAACTTTGTGCAAAATAACAGCAACAACACCAACTTTCTTCTCCTGCAACCCCTTCTGCAAACTGAAGTATAAGAACTGCCTAAGACCTTACCTAGAATGGTGGTGAAGTCTGTGCAAGCTTTTTCTGAGCAGCCACTAGCTTCCACTCAAAATTTCCTAGGTTCCACATTTCTTTTCTCATCCAGCTCCTTAAAGTAATTTCTATATCTCACCCATTGGACAGTTTCAGTGAGCAAGAATGTGCCAGTCTAAATCCAGTGAGAATCACATTGTACAATCAAAACCCTCAAAAGATGGATTTCAGAAGGAAGGAGGCAATTAAATAAAAATGTAATGGGGTTAATTAAACTCAGGCTCCATTGTGGAGTAATAGAAGAAAATAAAATGGGGCAAGAGAGACATGTTCTGCTTCAGCAAAAAGGTCATGTTGCCTTCGTCATATTCTTCAACTCACAGGCAGAGTGGTCAGGAAGTATGAGGAAATTACAGGTTACCAGAGAAAAAGCAGGAGAGTTTATTGCAAATTAAAGCATTGTCTTTGGGTCAGAGATTCTGAGATGACATCTCATCACAGTGAACATTTTTTTAACAAAAATTGAACAAAATTTGCCTCTTCAAGCATAGCGGGCTTATTATTTAGATCTGGCTGATATTTCTTCAAGTGCCAAGGCAAGCAGAGATATAATACAAGTCCTTAAAACATTTTCCTACTTCATTTCTTTATCCATTATTTATTTAAATCTGCTTTCCCCAACTTCCAGTTGCATTGGGACTGCAACTCCAACCAGAATTCCCATAAAGACTTTGCACTGTGCTAAAGTAACAGATCTCATATGGATAAGAGTTCTCTACAGTATTTCAAAGGTGCTTTATCTGGTATAGGACTGGTCTACCATTAGATGTTTCTGCTACAGCCTTTCCAACTTGTGAGCCTTGAGATGAAATGCAATTGAATGGGTACAGGAATCTCCTTTATACTAACCTAGTCTATTTGTCCACCTAAGTCAATACTGACTGCTCCAATGGCAATGATTTTCAACTGTCTCTGCAGAGATCTGTCCTCTCCTGTTACTTGAATTTTTTACCTGGGGATCCCAAAAACTAGACCAATGACTTTCTGCACATGAAGTATGATTCATTTCCATTCAGCAATGGTTCTTGAAAAAACAGCAAGTAAAGCCAGAATAGACTGGATGTGGCTTGTGGTTGCCAACCAACCAACCAACCAACCAACCAACCAACCAACCAACCCATAGCTACACTGAAAAGAATCTCCCGAGCCACTCATAGACTATTTATAGAAAAGCTGAAGTTCCTTGTGCAATGAAAGCTTACATTTCATCTGGATCCCAGCAGCTATTAACCCTGTAAACAGCTTCAAAGAAAGTGTGAAATGGAAGAGAAGGCAAGATTTCCATGTCTGGCAGAAGGATGCACAACCACAGGTCATCTGGAATTAAAGCAAACTGCTGATTCCATAGATCAAGCAGCCAAGGATAACTTTTCCATTTTCTCCTAATTTTTATTTAATTCAGACTTCACTATTTATGATTATTTTTGTCAGCCAAGGACTGCATGGAGATGCCAAGGAGAAATGTGCAAAACTTGTTCTGGGTCTCAAAATGTTTTGACCTGAAAACATCCCTTTTGAATACTCTGAACTCAAATGTGTGTGTATGTGTGTATCTCTCTCTCTCTTCATTCCAGAAGTTGTGTTTTCATTCCAAAAGATGCTGTTTTGTTCCCACCTCAGAATGAAACTTGTCCATCTCAAGTCACTTTATTCCATGTGTCCCCGTTCATAAGAAACAACCTCAAAACAAGCCATTTCAACCTCAAACCTGCCATTCTTTTATTGTTAAATGGATAGCTTTGAGTGCTCCAAACTCAAAATAAAACATGCATTTTCTTAGAGTTTTTTTTAGATAAAAACAAAACTTGAGCCAATTCATGTTTTATTCTCCACAGCTGAGCTGTTTTCTTTCAACCTTCAAAAAACCCCAAAATGTCCAATATTGTACACATACTTCATGCAAAGCCCTCAAAAAGGAACAGCATACCTAAAACAGCAAGATTCTCCCCTCCCCAAAATGCCCCAGAAATAACCACTCAATAGGTTTAGTCAAACACTTTGTTTAGTTTACTGCTGAAAATGTGTGGAAGATTTCACTGCTGATTATTGACTATTTGTTGCTGAATTTCAGTGGCACAGATTAGGAGGTTTTTCATAAAAAAGACTGTGCCATTGGCCCTGATTTATCTGATATAGTTGTATACTGCTTTTGAAGGCAAAAACAGATTTTGAAAACCAATGTAGTTACATGACATAACACTTAAACACCAATTAATTAAGAAACCTAGTATTCTGAGTGTGTCAGTACATTGCATGTAATTCCTAGTTGGTGAGATGTAGGCAACAATATCTTGGCTTGCAAGGTAGTTTTTATATTAGAGATCCTAGCTTGCATAAAATAGTATAAGCAAGCTTGAGGTGAAACTGGGCTCTGGTTTCATTAATGGTATTCTAGCCAAATGTACCAAAGCTAACCAGTGTTTGTACAGTTTGAACTGTGTTCATACACTTAGAAGAGAATGTATGCCAGAAAATATGAATTAGTGTCATCTAGAGTGCTGTGTATGTATATGAAAGTGGGAATTTATAGTTTGGTAATAATTGCATATTAGTTTGTGGAAACTATTTGTTACATCTGGAATGAATGTGATCTGTGGAAAAAGCTATTCCATTAGATGATGTGAATGGATGAGTGGGAATGAAATGAAAGAGAACAGAGACTCAATAATGAATGAGAATGGTGATTGCTCAGTGAGTATCTGCTTTCAAAAATGTTTGTTTCAAATACATGGTTTAAGCATAAGTCTAATTAAAAGCACATGTGTCAAGGCAATTAATAAAATAAAAGAAATGAAATTATTTTGGATGAAACTGAAATGAGGGAATGCTGGAAGGAATAGTTCAGAGATTTCTATAGGAATAATAATAAAGTACCAAAGAACGGAGCTGCAATTAATGCTATCAGTGTTAGTATTTGAGAAAAAGATGATGAAAAGGAAGTCATAAATGCTTTGAAAATGTTGAAAAGTGGTAAGGCTGAAGGTGTAGATTGCTGAACTGGAGAAATTTTTAACATGTTTGTGAAGGCTGCATCTGTACCTGACAATTGGAAGAATGCCATTATTGTCCTTCTATACCAAGGGAAAGATAACAAGAGTAAATGTAAAAATTGCAGGAGGCTTAGTTGGTTAAATGTATCTGGATAGGTGTTTGACTGAAAGGGAACAAGAAATGACAATGAGCAAAATTTGGGAAGTGCAGCATGGTTTTATGATGGCTGAGTATACATATTTTTGCTCTTCAGCAGGTCACGTGAGAAATGTGCAAATATGAGAGAGGACGTTTACTGAATGCTTGTTGATTGATTCTGAGAAAGTATATGATAAAGTGAACAGGCATGAATTATGTAACTTTTTCCACAAGCATGAAGTTGAAGATTGGTGGTTGAATGGGATAAGAACAATATCAGATGGAAATAAAATATGGCTGTGAATAAATGATCTGCTTTGTAAATGCTTAGTGAACATTGAACAGGGAATCATGCAAAGATGTGGGAAACTCTTGGCTGTTTAATGTTAATTATGCAATGTTAGAAGTGTGTTGGTTGGGAATGTGAATGTTCTTGTACATTTCCATGCAGATGAAAATATTGTTTGAAGCCAAATGCTTGATTGAATGAGTAGTAAGGTTCTGAAATTAATGTATTGAAGACCAAGATGGGAAAATAGAGTGAATAATTGCAGGTTTTTCACAAATGGTAGAGTCAGTGGATGAATCTGTGTACCTTGCAAGAATATTTACTGAAGACAAGAAAATGGGAAAAAAATAAGATAGTAAGTGCTTGTACCAATGTAGTGGATGGTATATTGTAAGGAAATAATGTTTGTCAAAATAAATGAAAATGGCTGTGTTTAAAAGCATGCTGTCAGTTTTTTATGCAGAAATGATAAATAAGTACATTTAGTTCAGTTGGAATGAGTATTCTCAAGCACTGTGTATTGTAAACCATGAAGGGAGAGTGTCAAGAGTGAATGGGTGATGAATGAATGTGGATTGAATCCAAAAGTGAGCATCTAATACAACATAAATGAATTGAGGTGGTTTCGTCATACAGAGAGAATGAATGAGGATCAAATTGCAAAACAGACTTATGAGGATAGAGTGAATGAGTTGAGAGCAAGGGGAAGACCAATACATTTGTGGATGAATGGAAAAGGTCACAGAGGTTTTGAAATATGAGAGGGTATAAATTCTGTACCACCTCTCCCACCCCATTCAGTAATAGTCAACTACCTTTAATGGCAACTATTACAAACTTAAAATAAATAATTAATGCCCAGCCATTTTGTTGGTAGATCTGGGGAGTCTCTAGTCTTGTTAGTCCTTGTCTTGGGGAACCTGATAGCAACAGTATGGAAGTTTGTTTCTTTGTTAAATGTGTACACCACCTGACTCCCAGTGATTCTGGCCAGTTAGCCACTCTCTCCTTCCTTGACACTTTTTGACTTTTCAGTCTAGCCTACAGCTCTGATATTCCCTCAAGGTCTCCCATTATGCAGGCCTAACTAAGCTTCACTTCACTTCCCAAATCAGACAAATTCAGTCAGGTGTTGTCCCGTTGAATGGAGTTCACTGGATTTGTGAAATTCATATTCTTCCTCTGTATGATGTGTTACAGATGATACAGATATAAATACAATGAAAATCGGGCTCTGGCTTCTGCCCAACGATATTCATATCTGAGTAGCCATTTGAACATAGAATTCTAGACTGTTATAGAGTGGATAAAGGACCTGTAGGGACTGTAAAGCAAGGAAGAAGGATCTATAGAAGATGTGAAAGGAATTATGATTTTATAAGGTGATTTCATATAAAACATCTTTATCACAAGACTTTTCTGAATGGATAATGAAGGGTTTAAGACAATGGTGGGCTTCAATCTGAATAATATATTTTGATATATAAAGCAACATGTAAACCATGTCACCTCAAGATTATAATAGGTTGCATCATAGTTCACAAGACCACCATGTCCTGTCAGTAATTTTGAAACAACACCTGTGCAAAACAGAAAGAAAAGCAAGATTTCTTATATGAAGTCAGTACAGATCTATACCTCCTATTAGCATATCTACAGTCATGGTCTCCCTAAATGTTTTGTGCTTGAGTGATGTAAAAACTGAGTTTACATTTGATGTAGAATGCTTGCTTCACATCAGCAACCCAACATTTGATGCTTCTTTTGAGGTTGACTCAATTGACTCAACCGCCCAGAGTCCCCTTGTGGGGGGAGATGGGCGGTGATATAAATTGAACAATAAATAAAAATAAATAAAATTGCTCTAGTTTCCCTTGATTGGAATTGGCAGGGTGATGTGTAGAGAATCTACAGCTGTGAGTATATATAAAACAAAAGTATCACCGTTTATTTCTTTTGGAAAGGTTACCCTCAAAAGGTTGGCAAAGTCTCTGTCACCTTAGATTATTTACAGCTCAATGCCACCTATGCATGATAGAGTGACTCAGAGGCTCTGTACTCTTAGGCAGAAGGTCAATAAACTTTAACCATTTATATCTGGCCTTTGAGACATTGGGAAGGATATAATAATGTGTAGTGTGTTTTTTTCTTGGCTTGTTTTCCTGTTTCCCTGAATGTAGGCTTCATGCCACTGCTTCCTCAATTTTTTTAAAAAAGGAAAATTTTAAAAATAAGACTTCAGGGCTGGTTATTGGTACCTACTCCTAAGTAAAGTTGTATAGAAAATGCAGCAGTGAAACTAATTCTGCCTCTCTTTATTTGGAGATAAGCCTCACTGAGTTCAATGGCGTTTGTTGCCAAATATAACTGCATAAGACTGCAGTGTGGCTGGAGGGTTTTTCTCTGTCAGGAAAAAGGAGGTAAAAAACCCTACTGACAGAGGAACTCAGGCATTAAATATCTTGATTTGCAGAGCAGCTCTATTAAAAAGACTATACAGCATATAAGAGGAGGAAAAACAATCTCTCAACTTAGTATTTAGATAAAAATTAGGGCATGGGCCAAACAAACCCTCATTTAAAATCACAGCACGGCTGAAATTTAGGTTGAAGTATTTTTAAAAAATATTTGTCCATTGAATCAAGCAATTCAGTTTTACATATTTGTTTGTCTATTGAATTCAGCAATGAGAGCTCTCCTTCCACAGGTCTCCAATATATATTGCTTTTGTTTTGTGAAAGCCTCTCTTGGGATGCATAAGCTCACTCTGTGTTGTAGTTAGATGGGCTGCCTTGTTTTATGTTCTCTGCACAGAGCGAAGAGGAAAAAAGACCTTGCAAACATACTTCAGCCAAGCCATGAGGAGGCCAGTTTTAGAACTATCTGCTATGTTCATCCGCACAGATGAGCAATGTTGGCTTGTCTACTTGTTGCTTAATTGTTGTTTAAGCATTTTCTCCATAAATAAATAAATAAATAAATAAATAAATAAAGAAAGAAAGAAAGAAAGAAAGAAAGAAAGAAAGAGGCTTCTTTCCTGCATGAGCACACAAATCAAACTGATTCCCTCTGGCAATCACATCTCCCCTCATGGCTAGCCAACAAGCTTTTAGAATACCCTGAGCTTGGTATTTCGCTTGCAGACATTTCATTACCTACTGGGGCAACATCTTAAGCACTATGAGCTCTCATTGAAGATATTACCTAGATGGATAATGAAATGTCTGTAAATGAAAAATCAAACTCAGAAAACTCTTACAACCCAACACCACAAACGTGAGCTAGATCTATTTGCTTCCATCTTTGAATATCCTCCAGTCTGGCCAATCCAAAGGCTTCCTATTGTTTGTCAACAAATTAGAGTTTTTATTTCATGTTTCACAAATGGCAATCATGGGTGGGGATTATGAAAATGATATTTCATTGTATCTGGATGACACAAAGACAGGGGAGTCTGCTTTGTTGAAATCAGCTATTACTTGCCTGTTCCTGGAACTATTGTATTATTGCGAGCGGCGCGGTGGCATAACGGTTAAGACTACTGACTGTCAAATGAAAGGATGGCAGGTCAGCAGTTTGAGACCCGGAAGCACCACGTAACAGGGTGAGCTCTTGTTCTCGCCCAGCTCCTGCCAACCTAGCAGTTCGAAAGCACGTAAAAATGCAAGTAGATAAATAGGTACCACTCCGGTGGAAAGGTAACAGCGTTCCGTGCGACTTGGCCACATGACCACAGAAGCGTCTATGGACAATGCTGGCTCCCTTGGCCGAGAATCGGAGAGGAGCGCCGCCCCCTAGAGCCGGATACGACTGGAAGGGGAAACCTTACCTTACCTACCTGGAACTATTGTGTATATACCAAAACTGGAATCTGATCACATTTGAGGAAATTACCTATGAAATTACCTAAAAATATTGAAACAGTTAACATAAAGGAGATACAAATTTCATAAAAAAATTCTCCCCCAAATATGTATATTTATTACAGCAATATTATATATGAATGTATTATATAACATTAGTAGTATTAATACTTTATGGTGTAATTTATAAAATATTATAATATGGTTATTATATTAAATACTTATTACTGATAGATTAAATATTATGCAATTTATAATTATATGTAAATAATATAAAAGTAATAAAAATATCACTCAACAGAATGAATTCCCCCAGCATAGGAAAATCTCTTCAGATACATGGCTAAGGAAATCTTCTGTTTGCTGCTCTGTTGTCTCCTGTCAATTGCCTTTTACTTTTCTATCAAAAAGAGTCTCAGAATGGCACTTAAGTGAAAAGGATTTTGCAAGATCCTCTGCATTTGAGTAAGATTGCTATTTTAAATTAAACAAGCAATTACGGGTGTTCAGAACATTTGTTTCCTACCTTTGTCTCAAAACGAAGAGATTATTTTACAATTGAAGTTTCCTTGCCATGTAAAAAAGACAAAAAGAGAAGAGGAAAAATATTTTTTCTCTTCCCAACTTTAGAAAGACAATACTAAGCCTTCCAGTAAATCTGATTGTCAGTAGGTATGATTTAAGCAAATGGTTTAAGAGTCCTTAAAGTTAATGCAACTTTTAAAGCAGCAGCATCTCTTTTTTTTCCCATGCTTGAGCAGAGACTTAAAAAATGTTGCATCTGATCCAAGTTATTGATAGTTTGGCTCACAGTGGGGGTCACACATTAGATCTATTTTTTATTTTATGGCAGTGGCAGCATGATCTGAAGTTGGGGCGTGTTATCATCAGTCTCTTGTTGTGGATGGATCAGTCCTAGTCTTGGTGTTTTCCCTGGCTGCCTCCTGATTGGTCTGCCCAGACACCTGATGAAGTTCTGGTGCACAGTTTGACTGAGACCAGGTGACTGCAGCCTTGAATCAGGCTTGTATGCCTGAATAGCTGCATGGCAAAAGTATTTTGGGTGACTGAGTCCCTCATGGATAAGGAATGGTCATGGGAACCTTTGCAGAGCCATTGTGTGGATTATTCTAAGTTTCTGTCAGATAAAGTTGCTTGGATTATCTGGGCCTATTGCAGGTGGGTTTCAGGCTGAGTTATAGTACCAAGATGGCATTGATGCACTTGTTGATGACCTCTGGCAGGTAGTGTATCCATCCTATTCCATTTGGAGTGGGAGGTACAGTTCTTCAGTAGTTCTCTTCCTTCCTCCAGAGCTGGAGTTGGGGGGAGAGGTCTGGCCCCTAGGCTTCTGCTTTGCAGAGTGCCACAGGGCTCAACTCTCTTCCTACCACTGTTTAATATCTACATGAAACTGCTAGGCAAGGTCATCTGTCGGCATGTGGTCAAGTATCATCAGTATACATCTCTGCCCCAGGCTGTCCAATTGATGCCATCAAGATGTTTTCCCAGTGCCTAGAGGCTGTGCAGGTCTGAATGGGGAAGAACAGCCTTCAGCTAAACCATGACAAGACTGAGAGGCTGTGAGTTTTAGGGTCCCCCATATATAGTGATCTTCCATTGTTAATTTTGGATGGGGTAACATTGACCCAGACAGAATTGATGCACAATCTGGTGGTCCTCCTGGACACATGGCTCCTGCTCAAGGAGCAGGTGGCATCCATGGCTTGGAGGGCCTTGAACAAATGCATCTTTTGCATCAGTTGCACCCATTCCTAGATCAGGAGATGTTGCTCACAGTCACTCATGCCCTAATCACCTCCCAACTGAAGTATTGCAATGTGCTGTACATGGGGCTGCCCTTGAAGAGCATTCAGAAGTTTCTGCTGGTCCAGAATGCAGTGGCACATGCTATATTGGGGGCAACATGGTATACCCATTGCTCTTTGAACTGCACTGGATCCCAGTAAGTTTCTGGGGGCTGGATGTCAACTTTAAAGCTCTATATGGCACGAGGCCAGGTTACTTGCAGGACTATGGGTCCCCTCGGTGAAGCAGTGTCATCTGGTGGGTTCTAGGAAATGTTTCTTCTCTGTCATGGGACCTTTCTTATGGAACCATTTCCCTCCCTGAGAGTTGGATGGCCCTCATCTTGTTGGCCCTCTGGAAGACTGTGAAGACCTGGCTTTTCCCCCAGACACTGGGGCCAGGATTGTAATGGAGCCTGGACGTGTGTGGGTGATGCATTGGTAAGGTTTTTTTACAGTGGCCTCAACCTGGCTCTTTTAGTTGATTTGATTGTGTATTGTGTTTTATTTATTTATTTATTTATTTATTTGTTTATTTATTTATTTATTTAGAGTGACTGGCCGAAGGTCACCCAGCCGGCTTTCATGCCTAAGGCGGGACTAGAACTCACAGACTCCTGGTTTCTAGCTCATTGCCTTAACCACCAGACAGCCGCCCATCTCAACAAGTGACTCTTTTTACCTTTTATTTGCTGCTCAGGGTTTCATTGATAGATTGGCAGCTATGTATATTTGTTAAATAAATAAAATACATGTAAAGCATTTGTAAATAAGGATGTCTTGTCAGGAACTTGTCAAGAATCAGACTCTCCCTTCAGATTCAAAGTGTTTCTAAAATTAGCACAAAGATAATTTTTAAATCTAAAATGTGGAAGGCAGATTGAATGAAACCATGAGGTCATTAACATCATTGATCAGGTCGTATTTTATTTATGTTGGGTGAAGCTGAGGCTCTATAGCTTTATTTGGCAATGTATCCAATTGAGATCTATATGAATAAACCCATACATGTAGATAATTGTAGCAGAAGGAAAATAGGTTTAATTGGAAAATTATTTTGTACACTTGAAAATAATCAGAGGGCTGATATATAAATATCTATTTTTATGACGTATTTCCTATATTTGTGCATATTTTTATTCCTACAGAGTAAAACCCTTTTCTACTGTATTTCTGAATCAGTGAAAAATGAATGAATATTTCATTGTTTGAATATCTCCTAAATCAGAAAGAAAATTACAGCCTTGGAGGTTTTGGGTTTGATTTGATTGTACATTAGGAGTGGAAGGCTATCAGCAGCTGATTTAAACAATCCCTTCATTGCTTAGGAAACAGTAATATATACATTTGTTTGGGAGAAATCCAGTGAACTTAATGGGACTTGGTTATAGCTTGACATGATAAAAGGACTTAAAATAACTTCTCAATATAACCATGACCTAGCCCCAGGTGTAAGGTCACACAGCTACCTAGAAACATATTTAGGATTCCCTTACCAACTTTGCTCAGACTGAAGAAGCTCCTTGGATAAGGAGCGAAACGTTTCCACTGAGAAAATAGAAATCCAGTTGACATGATTCAAGCTACAGACTTGACATGTATCATGTATAAGATTGGGGAGTATTCATCTGTATTTGCATTCTACCAAATATCAGATCTGTAAGTTAGCAGACAAAAGGTAAAATAGCTTGTAATTTAATCATCAAAACCTCTTATTTGTTGTTTGAACGAACAGCTATCTTAGTATTTTCTTCTTCTCCTTTACAGTATTTGTGCCAGAAACAAAATAGCTTCTATATCAGAGTGCTCTTAATTCTCAGTGTCACAATTGAAAGTTTGCCCCTATACTGACCCCCATTGATTCAGGCTAAACAGCTGGATGCATCAACCAATTAAGGCTACAACTCTACGTATTCCTATCTGAGGGTTAATATAGCTCACTGAAATGGGTTTGAATTCCAAGGAAATATACAAAGGATTAGGATGTTCAAATGCAATCTTAAACTTAGTGGGGAGTATGTCCTGAAGTAAATATTCTTCCAAAGATTAATTGACCTACTAAACTGATTAAAGTTTGCAGCTCTCTGGTTTGTATCAATGGGGGTTAAATTAAGTACCTAATGTGCTTCCTTCTTTAGGTACTATTTGCCATTTGTATTCCAACAGAACTGTGCCACATATTTTCAAATCTGTATTAATTAACAGAATGTCTGAGCTGTAAATATCTGGGAGGTCATTAGATTACAGCAAAGAGTTTCTTATCTCTTTGTTGCCTTCTAATTGTAGCCCAAATAAGATAGGTCTAGATCATAGACTCAAGAACTCATTAATATACACGACTTGTCCATTTTGACTTTGAACATCTGTCTCTGGATATTCTTAAGGGAATTGGTTCTGTTCACACATGGACCAATGAAAAACTGAACAATGCTAATCTCCCTTGCAGAAATAATTTAAATTCTCCATCATCTCTTGTACTACAGCAAAATTATGTAACAGCTTTGTAATTCGCCAGTTGTGTTACAATGTGGTGAGTAGAAACATCTCAGCACTTATTGAGATGTATACCTATGCAGCCACATAGGCAGACTCCTGCGCTATATTTCTGAATCAGCTATGCATCCTGACTTTCATGATACTCTGTGGAGGAATGCTCACACATAATGAAGCCTCATCAGACTTACAAAAAAGGCCTTACCACCCATACAAACAGCCCCAGTATTTTGCATGGGAAAATAATGTAGAAAATGAGATGGTGGAGGGTTACTTGGGGATCCTCATATAGGGAGATGTGAGTTCCTTTGTAATAGTTGAAGAAGGGTTAACAGCCACTTAGTACAACTATGTCTTGGTGTATATTAAGGGACACACAGATATAAATAGCTTATGAATTGATTAAATGTGCAGTGGTCATAGGTGTCCAGTATAAATAGGCTGACCATACATCCCATTTTGAACGGGACAGTCCCGTTTTTTAACATTTTCCAACCGTCCCATCGTTTTGATAAAAATCTTAATTTTGTCCCATTTTTTTAAAAAAAACTGTCAGGAACTAGCCTGTCCCTGCCGCCAGCCAGAACCAAGAGCCGGAAGTAGCTGGAGTGGCGCGAAAGAGCCAGAGCAGCTGATTGGAGGGAACCCAGAAGAGGAATTGCCTCCGCCTATCAGTGCGCGGCAAAGGAGGTGGGAGAGGCGGGCTGAGCAGCACGATAGGCAGAGGTGATTCCTCTTCCGGGTTCCCTCCAACTCCCACCTCCTTTTCCGCGTGCTGATAGGTGGAGGCGATTCGTTTTCCGGGTTCCCTCCAATCAGCTGCTCTGGCTCTTTCGCGCCGCTCCAGCTACTTCCGGCTTTCAGTTCCTCTTGTCCCGTTTTTGTCTCAAGGAAATATGGTCATCCTAAGTATAAAGTGTGATGAAGAAAAAATGATGAAATGTACATCATAACATCACAACATAAACTTTGGCTTTTCATATCTGTGTCCCAAAGTTCATGTACATACATAAATCAGATGGTTTGTGCCACAATGCATATTTCATCATTTGTCCCCCTTTTCTCCCTGCCACCCCAGATGCCTATAGTAAGAATATGGAACTACGTAGCAGAGAAATGTCTATAGCTGGAATTCTGGGAGTTGTGGTCCAACATATCCAGAGCACAGGAAATTGGAGAAGTCTATGACAATCTTTTAGTGAGACATTTGACTGTATCATTTGCCTTGGGCTCTTTACATTTCTTTTTATGGGTTTTTTGTTGATATTGTGAACCCAAGGGTATCTTTTCATGGATTCTTGAATTACAGTCAGCCCCTGCCCATAATATACTACAGTAAAGAGATGAGAAGGGACCCATGCCTTGTTTCACTGTGGAGCTGAGAAGGTAAATAGCTTTCTCCAAATCTCCTAAATCAGCAAGGAGATCACATCAAGGCTAGAAGGAAAAAAAAAGAATCTATACTTTTGTTCTTGCAAGTCCTGATTATATGTCAGATGTTATTTCTAGCAAGAACAATGTATTCAATTAACGTGTCTTCTAATAATTTCGTATCTGGTTAAATCCAACCCTAGCCATCATTTAAATTGTCTTCTGCCATCTTGCAATGAACAGTATTTGCCATTCATACAGATAGCAGCTTCAAACTGCTAATTATCTTCATCCAGAAATTTCTGTTTTTCAAAAGACAGGTCTCTTAATAAAAATTGTCTGTCTCTCATATAAGAGAAATAAACTTATTTCTTCCCTTGTTATGATTTACATTGGGAATCCTTTCCTATCACTCCCAAATATTTTTCCTTTTATATATATATATACAGTATATGTTTGGGGAACAGAAGGCTTAGTCTCTTTATTAAAGACATCAATTACCCACCCATGCCACATCTTCCCAGTTTGTGCACAAATAATGCTATTAATATTCTGCGCCAATTTCATAAAATAAATAGCTTTTCCTTGATATTTCTCAGCAGGATAGTTTTTCATTATCACATTGACTTTATTTATTGGTATTCTCAAATACCTGCATAAATACAAAATGAATAAGGTTAACTCTCCTTTGAGTCTAGCTCAACTCCTAGTGACTTCAGAGACCAGTCCATGCAATTTTTATGCAACAATTCACAAGTGATTTGCTACTTGGTGGTCTCCTGTCCCCATTGGGCTTGACTCCTAATGACTGTATGGATACATGCTCACAGTTCTGACTTTGTTTAGTAATAACTCAAACTTTTTCCAAAGACATTTGCTGGAGGGAAGCAACAAGTGATATCACCCAGGACTCCATCTTCAGTCCAGTGCTATTTAAGACCTTTTAATGAACTAAAGGATGGTCTGGAAGGCATTCTTATCACATTTGCAGATGATGCCCAAGCATGGAGGTTCGCTAGCTCCTTAGAGGACAAAAACTTTATTCAGAGTAACTTGTCCAGCTTGATCAATGGGGCAAATCCAACAGGATGCTCTTCACTGCAGGTACAGAGAGATATAGGCTGGTGGCAATGATTGAGAGAAGAATCTAGAGGCTTAGTGGACTGCCAGCTGAACATAAGCAAGCTGTGTCATACAACAGCTTAGGCCAGCGCAGTTTTGAGCTTCATTAATGCTGTGTCCCAGTCACAGGAGGTAATAGTTCCATTATACTTGTGTTGATGGTCACTGTTTAGAAGTAGAGGAGCAGACGAGTTCAGAGGAGAGCTACCAAGTTGATAAGGAGACTGGGAACTAAGAGCTATGAGGAGCAGTTAAATAAGCTGGGCTTGTTTAGTTTTGCAAAAAAGAAGACTATGGGAAATATGATAGCAGTCTATAAACACCTAAAAGGCAGTCACATGCAAGACAGAGCAGGCCTGATGTCTGTTAAAACTGAGAGTAGGATAAGGTCCAACTGATTGGAATTAAAAGAAAGTAGATCCAGGATGAATCAGAAAGAATTCACTGAATTTATAGTAATAGCTGTAACAACAATGGATTCCCTCTCCTGTTCCCCACCCCCTGCATTTTCAAATGAGAACAGGATAGCCATCTGTTGGGCAGGAATCCATAAATCACCTGCAGTGAGCAGGGCACTAAACTAGATAGTCCCTTTCATCTAAATGGAGTCTATAGTTTTATGATTCTATGATTTTATAGTAATCTCTTTCATCCTTTCCATCTACCTTATCTATTGTCTTCAGCTACTCCCATCTAAAACAATATGACAAGAAAAGAAAAATGGATGAGAAAGAAAGAAAGAAAAACAAGCTTGTATTTTTATGCTTATATAGCTCTTTAAAAAAAAAAGAATCCCCTGACAATCCTATAGTACTGATGTAACCAGTAATAGATATACATTTGTATTAATGCCAGAGGCTGCTTACTACAACTAATCTGACATCAACTTTGGGCAGGGAAGAAGCTTAAAAAGAAGTACAAATATTCACTACCTTTAAAGTGGCAATTGCAGAGTCCATAGCATAATACATCCAAAATAGGTGGATCTAATCTTCTAGTGGAACTTAGATGCTTCTCCAGCAGGAGCTGGGAAGTTCTTCCGTCATAAATATATCTATAAAATAAGAGTAGTTGGTGAAGGCCTGTTCCCTAAATGGTCTTAGAATTTTAATCTTATTATTATTATTCTTCTAGTTTTGGCACAAAGAGGGGAAGGAGGAAAAGGAGAGAACTTTTATTTGTCTAATATGTGGTTACAATCAAACAGTACAGGGAAATTCCATGATCACATTAGCATTCTTATGCAGTGGGACTTTTTCCTCTATTTCTTTATCCCCAATTTCTGATGCCTGCCTTCAGGAGTTCCTCAACCCTCTGCATTACATTTTGAGGGCACATGGGAGATGAAATCATGGGAAGTGTTCACTGGATATCATAAATAATGAAAGGTACATATTTTTTCTTTTTAAATTAGATTTATATTCAACTTTTGCCCCAAAAGAAGGGCACTTAAGACATCTAACAATCAACATAGTAAAAAATGAAAACTAAAACAATAATTTAAAACAATAAAAAAAATTAGAAGCACAAGAAAAACAGCCATTAAACACAATAAAGCAACAACAAAAATAAAACAAAAGTAATTGAAACCTAATAATAACACCATTAAAAGCCCAGTAGCATTTCTCCCTTCCAAAATCTGTCTTATGTAAAAATGCTTCTGCCTGCCAGCAAAACGTTCTAAAAAGGAGCTGGTCTGGCTGCTTTTGGGAAGTCTGCTGAGTCCTCCACTCTGTCCTCCACTCAGCAAAGCACTTTCACAACAACACAACTCTTTAACGTTCCACTATAATTAAACAATTATCCCCTATGGTAACTTTGGGTTTTGGAAACCAACAGTAATTCCTTCCAATTTAGATCTTCTTCCTTCATGTTAGTATATATTTCTTTTAAAAATGTATGAATTATTAACATTTATAAAAATTTATTTGCTTACGCCATTGAACCTGTGTTAACAGTAAGCTTTTCAGTGTGAAAATTTGACTCCTGCTAAATAATGCATTTTATAGAGCTTAAAATACCGAGATATCCATTATTGACCTAGTTTGCTTATTGTAATCACATAGTAAAGAAGATTTACATGAGCAAAAATAATGTTATTAAAGTGACTTACTTTGGAAGAGAGGAAATGGAATTATGCCCCAAGCTTAATGACTCTGCTGCCATGACAATCAAAGAGCTCGATTTGACAAAACTTTTATCCACATGAGTTGTTTTTATTCACTTCTTAGCTTCCCCTCTCTTCTCTTTTAAATAGGTGCCATAAGTCACTTTGCCTCAGTGTTAAGGTTGGTCAACAAGAAATGCATTTTTAAAAAAAGGTGGGGAGAGGGAAATGCTATGCTGGATGTGATGTTGTGACGTTTTAGCCACATACACCTACAGTGGTGCTTAAAAGTTTGTGAACCCTTTTGACTTTTCAATATTTCTGCATAAATATGACCTAAAATGTGATCTATTCTCCACACAAGTCCTAAAACTAGATAAAGAGAAACCAATTAAGCAAAGGAGTCAAAAACATTATACTTGTTCATTGATTTATTGAGGAAAATGATCCAAAGCTACATATTTGTATGTGGCAAAAGAATTTGCTTTCAGTAAACTGGTGTGCCTTGGGCAGCAATAACTGCAACTAAACATTTCTGATAACTGTTGATCAGTCATCCACATCGGCTTGGAGGAATTTTAGCCCATTCCTCCTGACAGAACAGCTTCAGCTCAGGGTTGTTGGTGGGCTTCCTCACATGAACTGTCCTTCCACAACATTTCTATAGAATTAAGGCCAGGACTTTGACTTTGCCATTCCAAAACATTAACTTTCTTCTGCTTTAACCATTCTTTGGTCATACAATTTGTGTGTTTTGGGTCGTTGTCTTGCTGCATGACCCACTTTCTCTTGAACTTCAGTTCACGGGCAGATACCCTGACATTTTCTTATAGCATTTGCTGGTACAATTCAGAATTCATAGTTCCATCAATGATGGCAAGCCATCCTGGCCAGAGGTAGCAAAGAAGGCCCAAACCATGATATTGCCACCCTGATGTGTCACAGATCAAACAAGGTTCTTATCCTGGAATGCAGTGTTTGCCGTTCACCAAATATAATGCTTTTCAGTCAAGCCACAAAGTTCTATTTTGGTCTCAACCATCTGCAGAACATTCTTCCAATAGCCTTCTGGCTTATCTACATGATCTTTCACAAATTGAAGACAGGCAGCAATGTTCTTTTTGGAGAGCAGTTGCTTTCTCCTTGCAACCCTGCCATGCACACCATTGTTGTTCAGTGTCCTTCTGATGGTGGTCTCATGACACTGACATTTGTTTAAGATTGGGAAAGGAGTACGGCAGGGTTGTATACTCTCACCCTACCTATTCAACCTGTACGCAGAACACATCATGCGACATGCTGGGCTTGAGGAATCCAAGTCTGGAGTTAAAATCGCTGGAAGAAACATTAACAATCTCAGATATGCAGATGATACCACTTTGATGGCTGAAAGCGAGGAGGAGTTGAGGAGCCTTATGACGAAGGTGAAAGAAGAAAGTGCAAAAGCTGGGCTGCAGTTAAACCTCAAAAAAACCAAGATTATGGCAACAAGCTTGATTGATGACTGGCAAATAGAGGGAGAAAAAGTGGAGGCAGTGACAGACTTTGTATTTCTAGGCGCAAAGATTACTGCAGACGCTGACTGCAGCCAGGAAATCAGAAGACGTCTACTTCTTGGGAGGAGAGCAATGGCAAATCTTGATAAAATAGTTAAGAGCAGAGACATCACACTGACAACAAAGGTCCGCATAGTTAAAGCAATGGTATTCCCTGTAGTAACCTATGGCTGCGAGAGCTGGACCATAAGGAAGGCTGAGCAAAGGAAGATAGATGCTTTTGAACTGTGGTGTTGGAGGAAAATTCTGAGAGTGCCTTGGACTGCAAGAAGATCAAACCAGTCCATACTCCAGGAAATCAAGCCAGACTGCTCACTTGAGGGAATGATATTAAAGGCAAAACTGAAGTACTTTGGCCACATAATGAGAAGACAGGATACCCTGGAGAAGAAGCTGATGCTAGGAAAAGTGGAAGGCAAAAGGAAGAGGGGCCGACCAAGGGCAAGATGGATGGATGGTATTCTGGAGGTGACGGACTCAACCATTGGGGAGCTGGGGATGGTGACGGCCGACAGAAAGCTCTGGCGTGGACTGGTCCATGAAGTCACGAAGAGTCGGAAACGACTGAACGAATAAACAACAAAAAACAAAAAGAGAGGCCTTTAGTTCCTTTGACATTACCCTGGGGTTCTTTGAGACCTCACAAAATATTACATGCCTTGCTCTTGGTGCGTTCTTGGTTGGTGGACCACTCCAGGTGAGGATACAATGGTGTTGAATTGCCTCCATTTGTACACAGTCTGCCTGACAGTGGACTGGTGGAGTCCAAGCTCTTTGGAAATGGAAATAGTTTTGTAAACTTTTCCAGCCTGGTGAGCATCAACAACTGTTTTTCAGAAGTCCTCAGAAGTCTCCTTTGTTCAAGCCGTGACACACTTCTACATACCTGTGTTGGGAAGATCAGGCCTTGATAGTGAATATACAGAATTCTGTTATTTAAATAAGGCAAGACCTCCCACACTCACATCTGATTACCATCCCGTTGATTGAAACACCTGACTCTAATTTCATCTTCAAATGAATTGATAATCCTAGGGGTTCACATACTTTTGCCACACACAGATACAAAGATTTAGAATGCTGCACCATCTGAATGTTTGCATGTGGCTCAAAGTTTCCAAAAAGTCCTGTGTTCCATAGAGCACTGTCTTCCCTTTTGACTGAGCTCCCAGCAAAGGCCTTGGCTCAAGACTTCACCAACCTTATGGGCTGTGATTTTAAAGAATCTTGCTCTGCGTGACACCAAAGGGGGCTACTTTTCAGGAGCTCCTTAGAGAGGCCTTAAGTCTGAAAGCATCCTTATTCTGTTTCTGCATATTGAGGTGGATATCATGAGTAGGTGGAGTTTTCAATGGAGGAAATCCATTGAATTCCATTGAAAAGCAGACTGCTTCTTCTTCTTTTTTTGGAGCCTGCTGTTAAGAGAAGTGTCAGAAGTTGAGGGACAGCAAGGGATAGAAAAGTATCTGGGAAAGAATGTTGAAGTAATAATGGTTAGGGGGAGATAGGATAGGAGGCTGTAACCAGCCATTGCAAAGAAAGCAGGACAGGCTGCTGTCTGGTCTCACTTCCTTTCTAACCAAGGGAGTCAAGATGACAACCAAAATGGCTCTTCCAATCTATTCAATGCCAGATCAACTGCTGATACACCATCTATTATCCCAGACTTAATCCTGGATGAGAATTCTATCCTGGTGTGTATCACAGATATCTGGCTGGGGGAAGAGGAGGTGAGGGGAATTTCTCTCTCCCAGCTGTCTCTGCTGGGCTACTCTGAGGTTCAGAAACTTAGGACTGGAGGGCAAGGAGGGGTGAGAGTCCTGGTATATGGGAATTCCATCTCACTAACTAGATGCTCTAATGAATAGACTCCCATTTTGAAAGCATGTTGTTGTCCAGGAGGTTCCCAGGATAGAGAAGGTATATTGTTATATGAGTTAAGATATTAATATAGTTATATTAACTATAGTATAGTCTACTCGGCTGTCTAGCAGTCTGTCTCTTGAGCTAGCTAGATTAATCTCAGGCATGGTTTCACTAATTCAGCATAGTTTTCACACTGAGGTTGCCTTGTCAGAGCTTGCTCAGAATTTTCTGCCTACAATGATTAATTATAGATCTACCCTAGCTGGTCCCTAGCATCAGCATGTAGTGGAACACATGCTGAGTTTAGTATTTTAACCAGATGGAGCTGGTGGTCTGAAGACTGTGGAGCTCAATGGGACACTGTTGAAATAGCCTGGGTGGTTGATATCATCAGGCTTAAGTGCCCTCTTCTTTCTTGGGGAGCCAGATCATCACTTTGGTTTTCCAGGGATCTGAGAGCAATATCCTTATGAGCTCTGTTGTGGACAGGAACTTTGGCACTCTTGCCTAGTTGTTCTGGTCCTTGCTGGTTATGCCAGAAGGTTTTGCCAGGGCACACCAAGTGCATTGACCTACGTAGTACGGTCACATGAAACGTATAAGGGTTCATAGGTAAGGTTATGATAGGCATATGTCTAAACCCAGTCAGCAGTGGGGTTAGGGAGTGGAAGGTTTAACTCTAAATGGCTGCAGGTTTATATCAGGTTAAAAGACCCTCAGCTGGTCAGCCATGCTGCATGAATACCATACAGTAGCCCTTTCCAAACAATACATTGGCCCTACACCACCTGCTCTGCCTTCCTATCCAGAATAGAATTGGAGAGAAACAGCAACTGGAAGAGCCAGGCTCCCAGTTACAGAGCTCATTGCCACAGTCCTGGCAGACATGGAACACAGCTTCCTGCCTCACACTGATTGGCTGCAGGGGCAACTGAACCACACCAGGCTTGAAAGCAGTCCTCCTGCAAGTGCTTATAACCGAAGATGACTGTAAATGAGAAAGAACTCTTGGCAGAACTTCTTGCACCTGAGCTCCGAATATATTCACAGACACTACAGCCAACTGCCTTGTTCCTCTTGGCATCCCTGGGGTCTACTGCCCTGTTTTCCAGTCCTTGCCAGCATGCAAGGAAAATGCTCATGCATGTGTTCCTTTTCTCTCCCTCCTTGGCAGCCTTATGAGGGGTTTTTTATGGAAAGGGATGCCTGGCTCTTCTGCAGCTCTTTTTCTCCCTCATTAAAGGGCTTGCTTCTCCTGCAGGGAGGGTGGATGTATTTTTCTTTTTGGAAGCCAGTTTGTGAAGACTGGCCCAATAGTAGGGGTGGAGGCACTCTCCCCTCTGTCAAGTGATGCTGGGGAGATGTTGTGTGGTGGAACCTGGGGGAGAAAGGGGTTGCTGGCAGGGAGGCAGCCAGATTGTGTGTGGGTAGGAATATACAGTAGATCTTCCCATGTTTTTGACTTCCTTTTCTTTCACACTCAATGCTGCCTATCTGACCCAGGTTATTTTACAGTACTCTTATGAAATCTGGTACAAGGGCTCCCTTTCCTGGAGAAAGTATAGGGTTGGTTAGTTTGTGGTTCAAGGTATTGTGGGAAACCCACCCATTGTTGTAGTATGCTACACACACCAGGCCACCATGTAGTATTTTTAAAGAGTATTTCATGTGAGTTCAACAACTGTGATTTGTTAATCCAGACACTACTTTCTGACTCAAGTGTTATATCTTCCCAATTTGTTCCTTATTTAAGCCTATATTGTTCAAGTCTCTCATTCAACCCAGGATTTATCCCATGTCATCTGTTCAGTTTCACTTGTTTCTTTTAACAATCCAGAATCTAATTTTGACAAATAAACTCTCTTCTGATCTTATTCTCATGCTATGCTTTTCAGGGTTTCATCTTAGGGCTGAAACTCAGGGTTTTCAAAGGGTTTCAACTTAGTGCCTTTCTCTCTTGTGCTTACATTGTGGTTCCTCATTAATTGTAACTTAATATTACAAATGTCCAGGCTTAAATTATCCTACTTCAGACACATTATGTGAAGGCCTAGCTCTCTGAAGGAGGCCCTAATGCTGGGAAAAGTGGAAGGAAAGAGAGAAGAGGACAACCAGCAAGCAAGGTGGATAGACTCCGTTATAGTGGTGATGGGTGCACCATTAGGGGACCTGAAAGACCAGGTTAGGGAGACATCATCATGGAGAAAATCTATTTTTGTGGTCTCTAGGAGCTGAAAACAACTTGATGGCACATAATCAATTATACTGGCCAATTTGGATCCTCTGAACCAAACTTAGGATGGAATTTGAAATTCCTTTAAAAAGTGGCAGAAATGAAATGCCTCTCAACATGTGTCCTTTAGTGTTATCAGGGAAATATATACAAATACTATATGAAATCTTTCATCTAGGCTTTTTTAAATAATTAAACAAGGGATAATTCACACATACCATATTTCTTATGTAAAGTAATATTCTGGCCATCCTTTTATCTGGCTAATCTAGCCACCAATGTTTTGCTAATTTAAAAACATATAAAGACCCAAAGGTTTCTACTACAGCAAAAGATAAATTTCTTTTCCAAAAGGAAACCTTCAGTTGGACCCCAAACATGAGTTCAGTGGGATTCAGCCTCTTTGTAGGTTTGCTTACCATTCCAGTACTAAGGAAGAAAAATCTTATGCTTTCATAAAGGAAGCTGTGAGAAGAAGGTGTTAAGTTCACATTTCACCAACAGAACAGGCCACAGTTACTTTTGTTTCATTGTGACTTTCCCCACATGTACCATACAGAAGCAGAGGAACATGTAGTGAAAGTACGGCTTTTCCAGAAACTTTGTGAAGATGCTTTGCAGTGATTTTTGCTGTAAAAAAGTATAGCTGCAGTTGTGGAAGTTGCTGGAAATGGGCATCTGTGTGACTGATGGCTCACACATTGCTTTCCTTGTGTAGCCACTGGTATGCATGAAATCATACACAGAAAATAACTGGGGTGGTGGTGGTGGTAATCAGTCTTGAATTAAAAAATCCAACCATCCTCTCCCCCTCCACACCTATAGAATCAAACATTCCTTCATATCTTGCCATCTAAATAGTAAGTAACTATATTATGGTTTTAGACCAGCATATATCTTGTTATCTGTAGAATTCATAGGAGGACATATATAGGCATAACATTTATTATTTGCAGGAGAGTGAGACTGCAGAAGACCATTTTGAAACTGCCATGCTAGTATGACAGCAGACTTTAAAAAAAGCATTCTATGTACTGTTACTCATTTATAGGCCTGATTGAAATCAATGAAAAACCCACAAATAAATCCATAGTAGGATCAAACTCATCACCTGAAATCTCTTCTCAAACTACTACAAAGCACCGTATTAATGTTATTTTAAAATCAGTGTAATAAACATTTGATGGATAATGGTAAGCATTGATACCCATCAGAAGAATAAGGGACGGAAGAGAATTTTTGCATGTTTTTCAGAATTAAAATAGTGGAAAAAACAACAACTGGTGTACCACAAATAACATTCTGTGTGAGGAAAGAACTGGCCTTACCATGCAGTGCATCAGGAGGAGAAAATCTCCCAGCATGCCACAGAGATTAAACTCAGCATGGAATCTAAATTCCCCTTGGAAGGCATTAAGATTATCCAACTCATCTTTCTCTGCCAAGTGGACAGCTTTCCTCTAGGCTTGAATCCTTCACCAGTAGTCAAAGCCTTAAAGTGCATTGTACTTCAGTCAGTGGGAGGAATATTTCCTCCAGCTTTGCAACGCCATTTCTCATCAGCCTGGAGAAGTTCTTCATTCCTCTGCTGGCATCATAGAGACTCCAAGGGAAACAGAGAGAGATGGGGAGAGAGAAGGAAAGAGAGAAAAAAGACCTTAGTATATTGAGGCAGCTCTCTGAAAAGGAAGGGGGCATTCTATTTTCATACTCTGAGCAATCCAATTTTATCCATTTTACCTGCAGAGAGACAATTATTTTCTAATGGACAAACATTCACAATTCCCAGTTGGCACATATTTTGCAAATACAATTCAGTTTTGTATCACCAATGAATTATTCTCCCAGCCAGCAAACAAAGAAAAGGAAATGCACCTCTAAACCTCCCCTTATTCTCCTTCCATAACTCATGTTAGTTTAGGCAGCTAAAATTGTATATTGGCTTTGGAAAGCAGCTGGGATAAAACAGGCATAATATTCAGTAAAATGGGGAAATCTTCCTATCAAGAGAAAAAAGGCCACAACTTATGTGTCTCAACAACCCTGGATGCGGTTCTCATTCTGACTTCAAAAGGGTTAGGTTCCAAAAATGTGAGTGGGAAGGACATCTGGAGGTGAGTAGATTCTTTGAGCTGCTCTGTTTCCCCATCACCAATAACTTGGGCTTTCCCAAATCTTTCTGCAGAGCTTGTTAATTGATTGTGGCTGCTGAGCAGCTAATTCCACACCCGCAAGAATATCGCTAAGAAGAGGAAGATGCCAAGCAGAAAAGAGAAGTTTCTTTCTCTGATCTTCATCTGTGCACATGTACTAACTTCAATCCCTTTTCTGTCTGGTGTCTGTATATATCTGTGCCTGTCTTAAGAATGAAATAACTTTGACATTCACACAACTTAATACATATATTCCCAATCCCCTTGCATCTGATTATTCCTACAATGGCTCAGTGGTTAAGACACCAGGCTTGTTGATCGGAAGGTCGGCAGTTCGAGACCCGAGCGCCGCGTGACAGAGTGAGCTCCCGCGCTCGCCCCAGCTCTTGCCAACCTAGCAATTCGAATGCATGCAAATGCAAGTAGATAAATAGGTACCACTTCGATGGGATGGTAACAGCGTTCCATGTGTGTCATGCCGGCCACATGACCGCGGAAGCATCTTCGGACAGCGCTGGCTCTTCGGCTAAGAAATGGAGATGAGCACCGTCCCCTAGAGTTGGACACGACTGTGCAGGGGAAAACCTATAGTAGGCACAGCCAAGAACCCCTTCTGGACTGGCAAATAGCAAGGCTGCTGCCATTCAACTAGAGTTCTTAGGTACTCATCAGTTTCCAAATGGCTGATTCTAATTTTAGTTAGAACCCCATCCTTATGATAGATGTGAGGTGTGGTATCCTGTGATTGACCTGCATTTTTAATTAACACCTGGAAGAGAGGCTGCTTAGACAAGCTAGCTCTTCCTATTTACTCTTGCAAGTTGTGAGATACTTTTTTTTGCTCTAACCCCAATTTTAGATAATTATTTCCTTCTTTTGTTGTATCAGGTGCCCAGTACCTGCTAGACACTTAATCCTCATTAACGTGTAGCCTTCCCTTGCTGATGTGTAAACTAAGCAACTCTGGGGATGGAGGAGGAGAGAGAGGCTGCAGGGCTATAAAAGTTGCCCAATGAAACAACCCCTTTTTGAGTCAAATTCTGGAGACTGTCCCCCCCCCACTTGGTCTCATTGTGGGAGATTGGAGAAGAAGCCCTGTTGCTGTAAATGGGTGGGGGCAATTTAAATAAGCATGATGCTGTTTGTTTTGGTCCTGGCACTTCCTTTAATGTCCTGCTTTGGTATCCATCCTGAAAATTCTAAATTAGCAACACAAGAATTTTAAAAAACATGGGGGTATGGGTAGGTGAGAGGGGGAAAAGACAGTACAGCATTGCAGGGGCAAATACAGTGTGCCTCTGTGCATTTTAAGCATAGAAACATGTGCACTCCCCTCTGTAACTCACTACAGCATTTGTCAATAGCAACCCATCATTTACATCAGGGGTCCCCAACCTTTTTGGCACCAGGGACCGGTTTCAAAAGACAATTTTTCCGCGGACCAGGGGGGTGGTGTTTCTGGGATTTCCGTGGACCAGGGGGGCAGGGTTTGTGGGCGGGAACCAATCGCACTCACCAGGGGGTGGGGTTTGCGGGCAGGAGCCAATCATAAGCACCGGGGGGCAGGGTTTGCGGGTGGGAGCCAATCACATGGAAGGGGGCGGGGTTTGTGGGCAGGAGCCCTGTGGCCCAGTTCCTAACAGGCCGTGGCCCACAGTTTGAGGACCCCTGATTTACATGATAAACTGGGTCAGGATTAGAAGTTCTGAACCTCTAGTGCAGAGCTTTCCAAACTGTGTGTCGGGACACGTTAGTGTGTCGGCTGCAGTGTCTGGGTGTGTCGCGGCTGCTGCTGCCTCCGAGCCCTGCTAGGATTCCACGCAGGTCCTAGTGCCTGCCTTGTGCCCTGCTGTAAGAGTGTGTCGCGAAATGATGCATGTCTAAAAAGTGTGTCACCAACATGAAAAGTTTGGAAAGCTCTGCTCTAGTGATTTAATTGTCCCTACCACTAAAAATGGAGCCTGCCTTTCTCTGCAAAGATGGATCATTTAAAATGTTGAGAAATGTCCATGTTTTTTAAGTAAGGAAGAACTGTTAATATTATTATTAGGTTGTAGATACTTCATAGTGTATGGCCAGCCTTCCTGTAAATATCTGAAATCCCATGTTGCCCAAATTAGAGACTTCAAATAGAGGTTTCAAAGAATACAGCTTTAATTATTTGGCCAAAGAAAAAGCCGGGTGTGATACCCACACACACACCAACATGGAGTCTAACAACAGATTATATAGTTACAGAGAACAAAGAAATTTACATTTCTAGCATAGGGACCAATCAAGTAGTTTCCACAGAGTTGTTGCCTCCTCTTCTCTCCTCTTCTGGGCTGGCACGTGAAGAAGAGTAATTGGCAAGAAAAAATATTTGGTAATTCTTTTGATAAGAGACAGCACTGACCAGCTTTGATCTTCCTCAATTTCTCTTTTGTTCCAGTTATCTATCTGTCTCTTTCCAAGAGAGTTAGCAGACCTTGAGACATTCCTGTCTTCCCCATTAACAGGCTACATTTCAAAGGATTCAGGCAAAAGGTAATAAACATGCCTTCAGCAGGGAGGGATCCTCCCAAATGACTATAGTGAGGGGCCCTTTCCTCTCCAAACAAACAAGACACAACTTTATCCAGGGAACCATGTTAGAGTGTAACAGAGCACACACACTTGTGTTATAGAAACTATACAAAGGTGTTTAAAACTACACAGATAAAACTATACATGCTAAATATATATCAAAACTAGGGGGGGGGCTAAATTGCCCCCCAGGGCCATATAATAGCATAATCTGAAACTTTTTTACTGAGGCACATATTCTATTAAAGCCACTTCCTCAATAAAAGCAATAGAGGAATTTACTTTAGATAGAACTAGAGCCATGCTTTATCTAAATGAGTATTGCCTAACCTTACAGTGGTTCTCTAGAATCTCTGGTATATATCCTTTAGCTGGAGATGTGTAGGATTTTTTCTCATTTTCTTTTACCTTCCAATTGCTTGTATAATTCACTGACACTTGACCATTAGCTTTCCCTCTGCCTACAACTGCCCTCTCTCTCTTCAGACATACCCTCTTCTGGTGTATTTGGACTCTTGTGCTGTGTTTATATGACAGGCTAAGCTGAAAAGCTCATTAATAGGCATTTGTCTGTCACACACCTCCCTCAATTATACATGAATTTAATATGTTCTGGGCCTTACTGTGTTATCTGAACTTGAAACAGATACTATTTGGGATTTATGGAAACTGAAGCATATAATCTAGGGCAAACCTTGAATATGGTGGAGGTGTGGATCCAGTGGCATTGATACTTCAGTATCTTGTGACCTACTAAATACAAGGGGGAAGTAGAGTGTAGATACAGAATTAAGGATTTACTCTTTGTCCCCTCTATCACTCTGTCTGTTCTTTGTCTAGCAGACTGCTAATCCAAAGTCACTTCCTTTTACCTTACTTCCCAAGTATACATGCACAGAGCACATGTTCTTGGATTTTCTTCCTGATAGGATGTAGTTACTGAGGTACTAGGCTTTGCCTATCCCTATAATATGTTTCTTTAAATAAATAGCTTGTTATCATAAATCCTGCTTCACTAATTATTGACGAGATCATATTCTCACTCTCAGGAACACTCCCCTGTTGCAGAACATTTCAATCTCCAACAGGGTAAAGGTGCCAATTTCTAGAAACCCTGAAAAATAGTTTTGTTTATGTAGTCCTTGGTGCTCTCTGAGCCTTGTTGTTTTCTTGCAGACGTTTCATTGCCAGACTAGGCAACATCTTCAGTGCGAAAAGGGAGTGGGACTTGCTTTCTGTTTATATCCCATGGCTTGTCCTGCTTGTGTTTTATTTATTTATTTATACAGTAAACAACAATGCTTTGTATACATTGAGGTGTGATGGTGCAAACACCCTTTCTTCTTTTACCTTCCACTGCCTTGATTTCCAGCCTAAAATTATTTGTGCAGCTTAGGTGTGAAAACTTCTGCTCTCCCATGGAATTTTGATCCCTTCTGCAAAATATATTTAGGATTGCATCTTTCTCATCTTACTATGGTTAATGTAATTAAACATTTCTAGGACATGCCCTGTATCGTAATGTTCCCTATCTGAGACCAAATTTCATTGTGTCAGTATTAAGAAAGGAGGCATTCTACCCAAGGTCTGAGGTACTTTTTTATTCATGTTGTCTCATGAAGTAAACCTCTGCCATGGCATTAAAAAAAAGAATACTTTTGATAAATCTGGCACAGCATTGGACATTTTTACGAAGTTGCCAAGGCCTCGGATCCCTGGAAATACTTATTGCACTGCTAGTGCTTACTCTCCTCCAAATATCTTTAAGCCACCATTTTAATTTCTCTCCCACAATGAATCCTTGGGAGAACACTGTTTAATTTCCCACAATGCTTTGGAGCAATGCTATACTCTGCCATTTTGGAAGGTAATTAAAATGGCAGCTGCAGGCTTCCCAGCACCCTATTGGGAACACTGACACAAAGTATCCTCTAGCCTTCCTCTCAGAACTGATGGTTTCAGCAAAATGTTTTCTGCATTTGCTGTTCTATTTTAGCAGGAGTCTCTCTCTCTCTCTCTCTCTCTCTCTCTCTCTCTCTCTATATATATATATATATATATATATATATATATATGGGGGGGGGCCTGGGGGAGGAATTCAATTTTGTTTTCATCCACATACTGAATAGTCTTAATTTCAATACAGGATGTTTCTTTTTTCATAGATTGAATTTGACTGCCTACTTTGCAGTTCTTTACAAAAATAACTTCTCAGCTTACCCCCACACTCTATCCCTGACTCAGAATTTGTGTTTGTAAAAATACCACACTCTGCAGTATATAAAAGAGTATCTAAATACCTGCTCACAAATGTGACCATTTTTTATTTAAAGATAGAGCTGCAATCTGTCTCTTAGCTCAAACCATATCATAGGGTTGTGGCAGTGGAGATAAAATGAAGGGAAAGCCCTTTCAGGAAATCTTGGGCTCTCATGGAAAAGGACAGGATATAAATGAAAGTAATCAATATAGGTACTATGTTTGTGCAGTGCTTTGGATTCGTGCCCAAAAAGGTGCTTTGAAGCACAGAAGGGTACAAAGGTAGCCCCTTTGCAAATGTTTGATACAACAGCTTCTTTTTTCAGAATCACACAAAAATTCTTGAAAGACATTGTGTGTTTTAGCCTTGAAAAATAGTCCCATATACAATATATGGGAATTATCTAATATTGTAGAAAGAATTGAATTATCATCACTGTGCAGATAAATGTCCCCAGGCTTTCTCTGTCTTGGAGGGTGGTCATAACTGAAGAGCCAGTCTCAAAAAATGGAAGTGGCTTTATACCATGGCATCTCTTAAACCTTTAAAGATCAAGTCAGATCCATCTTTATCCTCAAATTGTGAATCAGATATTTCAGGAGAAGATACAGATTCATCCAGAACCAAGGGCATGTCAAAATTCATCTACTAAAATTTTCCTTTCAATCAGCTATTCAACCAAGTCTTTAATTCTATTCAGTCCAGTCAGCCATTTTCCTACCCTTTAGATAAAGTTGTTTAGGTCTTAGTCAAACAGTCTCATAATCATAGTTCTACCAAAGTTTCTGATGCCTTCTTTTAAAAATTATTCTGCGTAAGGATTTCTAAAAAGGGGGATTTAAATCAGTTCTTATTTGTCAACATTTTTATAAATGACTTAGTGAATGGAGTGAAATGCATATTAAATTTGCAGATGGCACCAAGCTGAGATTGTCTAACACTTAGAGAATGAAAGCATGATTCAAAATGACCTTGACAGACAGGTCAAATACAATAGGATGATGTTTAACTATAACAAGTGTAAAGAGCTATATCTTGGTAGAAAAAATCATAGGTTCAGGTTTGGCATCAGTACATTTTACAAGAATATAGAAATCCTAGTGGACTATCGGCAGGATATGAGCAAACAATTTGGTACCCCAGTTGCACTTGAAATATCGTGTTCAGTTCTTGGCACCACAGTTTAAAAGGAAAAAACTGGAGCAGATTCAGAGGATTACCACTAGGATAATCAGAGAACTAGGAGAAGCCCTATGAAGAATCATCAATAGAGCTGGGCATGTTTAGCTAAAAAGAAGACTAAAGAGGGAGATGTCTCCAATTTATCAACTTAAATGATTGTTCCATGTAAGGGGGGACCTGTTCTTCTAGGGGAAAGGATTAACAGATTAAAATTAAAAGAAAGGAGATTCAGGCTGAACATTAGAAAGAAATTTCTGACAATCATGGCTGTTAAGTGGTTGATACCTCACCCAGAGGTTTTCAAATGGAGGCTGGGGATGATTTAGTGGATTCTTTTACTGAACAAGGATTGGATTAGGCAATCTATAGGGTCCATTCCAATTCATGCATTCTATGATTTTATTCTATGATTTATAGGGTCCATTCCAATTCATGCATTCTATGATTTTACAAGATTCTTCAATTGTGTTATTGATTATGTCTCTGCCTCCTAGAACTGCTCATCAGCACATCATCAGAACATAAGCCAATTTCTTTTTAATAATCAAGACTTTGAAATGGAGCTGGGTTGTAAGCTGAACTTGATTGTGTTAATGTCGATTAGATAATGAAAAATAGAAGGAATGCAGCAGGTGACAGTATGGTGGCAGGAAATGAAAATACCTTTCTTGGCTTAATTAAGATTAATTCTTACCTGACTTTGTAGGACAAGCAGAAAACTTTCTCCAGATATGGAATGATTACTGCCCCCACATTTTATTATAACTGAGAATTGTCATCAACTGATAGTTTAAAAAAAAACTATGCTAAAAAGAAAATCAGCTAGATGAATCAAGGAAGGGAAATATAAAGATTGCATTTAAAGAGAAAAAAAAATTTAGCCCACTTATTGATAAATTTGAGGACTTGGAAATAATACATTTAAAAAATTGCAATGAGATGAGAGAGCCATATTATACATGATATATTAGAAAAGCCAGATTTGCCACCAAGTGTACATTCAACAGAAATCTGCATTGAAACCCTGATCTCTGATGAGCATTCCTGCCTATTTTCAAAAAGTATTTGTCATGTAATACTTTACATTTTTAAGTGTATATGAACATACAAAATGGGTGCAACTTCAACAGAATAGATTTCAGAGAAGACATTTACAATCAAATGCAAGTCTGAAGAAGAAAGAGCTGAGAAAGGATTCCAGAAAAGGGGGAAGCAAATAAAATTAATTTAGAGATGATTAAGCCATAAAGTAGGTCGGGAATAGGCTGACCATATTTCCTTGAGAGAAAAACAGGACCCTACCCATGGCTCGCCGGACTAAGTGGTTGTGTGTGCGCACGGGTGTGCGGGCGGCCGTGCACGCTTCGCCGCAGGAACTTTAAAAAACGGGACAAAATGGATATTTTTCTTAAAACGACGGGACGGTCGGGAATTGTTTAAATAACGGGACTGTCCCGTTCAAAACGGGATGTATGGTCAGCCTAGTCAGGAATAAAGTAGGCAGAAAAAGTATCCTGCATTTTCCCCTACTAGATCTCACTCAATTTCATGAAAAAGCCTTTGCTCTTGAAATTTCCTCTGTGAAATTCTCATGGGTGGAGTGTAGTCTTCTTGCACTTGCTTCATTGCTTGGTGGCACATGGGTGTGTCTGAATACTCTGCCTTTCATTATATAATAATAATCTCTGCATCAGTTTGTATCCTCCTCCCTGCCTTCTCCCAATTCAATTAAATCTTAAACTAATATTTCCTAAAGGAATTCCTCTTTTTTCCCCAGACTGAGCACTGAGGACAGCCAGAGAAGCTATACAGTGGCAGAAAAATGTGGAAGAGCAATAGCATGGTAAAGTAAGTTAAAAAATACTGGCAAAGGAAATAGAAATTCCCATGTGCTCTGAAAATAATGCAGAAAACCAAAAGGGTTGTTTCAAGGGAAAAGAAAACTTTTGAGAAATGGCAAGACAGATTTTGGGCCAGCGTTAGCTTTATCACTTTAAATGGGTACAATTGTCCACAAGAAAACCCTAGTTAAAATGTCAGTGTATCCATTATATTTCTGAATGAAATACAGTGGGAATAAATGATTAAATTATTAAAGTTTAAATTTAAGCCTGACTATAGTACTGATGGACAAGAATATTTCTTTCATTATCTTAATTCTTCCATAATCTTCTAATTAAAGACCAACCAACCAACTCTGGACAGCATAACCTTCCAAGAAGCTACAGAATTATCCCATAGTTTGAAAATCACTGTCCATAGGAATTGTATATCTCTGCTTCTCAGCAAGTTTATGTCCTATATGGCTCAATGGCTAGTTTTTTTTTTTTTTTTAAAAAGAAGAAGTTTAGCTCAGCCTCCTGAAAATGTAGGAAAAAGGAAGAGATTGACTTTACAGAGATCTTAGATACACCAGCAGTTTTTTTAAAAAAAGTTATGATATACAGTATCATCTGTGAAATTCCACTCTCTAGTCATCTGTTGTACTATATTATAATATAAACTAGAAAAAGCAAAAAGCAAATAATTGCATATGTTTTACTGCAATTGACAGACAAGTAGACTGAGCTGACAAGGAATAATGAAAATCAAATCCTGAAATATTTGCAGAGCAGTTCAGACATTTCTTTTAAATCATCTGAATCAACAGTCTGTGTTAAAATGACATTTACCACCAAATTTATTATTGTTTCAGAATTATGCAGATAAAGACTTGTAAAAGTTCCTGAGATTTTGAGACTTTTCTCTGCACATCTGCTTACCAACCAATCCAGGTTCTGCTGGCTTGTATTTCATTCTATTTCTGCAGTGTTTCAGCACATTGTCTGTACTACTTCTGACTAAATCTGTTTCTGATCTAGAAGGTTCCCTCAGGGATGATCTGGGATGTTAAATTGCCATTAAAACTACATCTGGATATGTTGATCAAACTGGGTTTGGACACCATTCTACTGATTTGTGAGTCAGTGTGAGTAAAGTAGTGGTAATGACGAGGCAAGTATTTTTATGAGGGCCTTTTGTTTTGTTTCAGTTTTTTAAATTAAAATAATCAGCCAAAAGAAATAACTTACGCAAGATAGTTAATGTTGCCTGAATTCATGGCTAATGTAAGATTATGCTTCCAATGCAAATATCAAAATGGAGCTATACCTTCCATTCTGTGTACAAAAATGGACTTGACTGACAGTTGAATCTTGGTTCAACATTGTCCCAGATGTCTTCAGCATCCCTATGAGGCAACATCCTTGTATCTAGGGGACACAAGGAAAGCTGAATGGCACACAGTTCTTTCCTCTAGCACAGTGCTTTCCAAACTCCCGCCGTTGGCAACACACCGACGGCGCGTGGGGGTGGCGGCGTGCACGGCGGCGGCGCAGGGGCGCGCACGGCGGCGTGTATGGTGGCGGCGGCAGTGGCGGCCTCGTGTTTTGTGCTAAAACCCGGAAGTGCTGATGGCGTGCCGCTGCCGTCACCACCACCGCCGCCGCGTGTGCCGGCGACGCGCCATCAGCACTTCTGGGTTTTGTTGCGACACGCTAATGTGTCACGACACACAGTTTGGAAAGCTATGCTCTAGCATTTTGCTATGCACACAAGTTGATTGCCTCAGCTTGTTTATTGGTAAAACTAGTCTTCCAAAACCTGTTTTTCCTGATCTAACTCATTCCTACAAAAGAGTTGCTATTTACCTATTTAGTGTGGGGTGTGAGGAGGAGCAACCAATCCTGGGGGTATTTAGCACCTTGAAGATGCTCCCATAAATTAAGATCTTTTAACACCTCAGTCTTGGATTGTATTTTTATCTAAGAATATTCTTTTTATTCTTTTGATCGTATTTTAATGATTATTTATTCTTGTTTTTATTATAAACCGCCCAGAGTCACTCTCTGAGTGAGATGGGTGGTGACTAAATTTGAAGTATAAATAAATAAATAAATTTAGAACTAATACATAGGGAAATTGATTAATCCCATTCCTCTGGCACCATGGGCCAATCCAGTTCAGGCCTTATGTCCATGAGGCTGTATTTAATTTTTACTGGATTGCTCTTCTTTCTATGGTGAACTATTATATGGTAGCCAAGGGAAGCAGATGACTTGTGCCATCAGATCTCCTGCAACATCACATCAGGGCATAGGCTTCAGATTATGTCCTAAAATTTGCAGGTGTGGTTTCAGTGCTGAGGGATATGTTCTAAATTAATGTTGTTCTTAATCTGCCTAGCTAAAAGATATTGCACATTTGGAATCATCTACCTGAAGCAGTGCCGAAAATGAAAGGTGTGCTCAAAAATCCCTTGCAGAAGTGCTGGGTGTCTCTTCTTAGATTTTATATAGCAGCCACTCAGAGGCAACAAAATGTGATATCTTCATCAGTTTGCTTTTAAGATGCCCATTTCCTCTGAAGCCATTAGAGGTGTCCAAGTCTTCTGCTGCATCCCCTCTTTCCTGCCACGTGCACAGAACTTTCCTCCACTAATGGTAGTCCACTTTGTGGGCAGAGAAATGCACTCATGGAAGGACTAGGTTATAGGGCTGAAATGGATCCATAGTGCTCAGCCAAATTGTATCATCATCATTTATTTTCTTTTGTTTTTAACAAACAGGACATATAAGTCTGAAGGAATAATCTGGTTGAATTTGCAGGTTACCATATAGAAACATCCAAGATGGATCAGATTATCCCTAAATTTGACAGACTGATCTATTTGCACTTTCTTTGTTGTTGAAGCTCATGACAGAAACAATAATCCTCCTGTGTACAATCATGTAATGACAGGACATGCAGGGTGTGAATTTCCTGAATCTCAGGAGTGATTGTCTGCCTGAAGTCCTTTTAAACTTAAACCGATTTACACTTTGAAAGAGTGAACCTCTTTTAGTAACCTAAGCAAATTAATGGTTATATTTGTTACATAAATGCATACTTATTAGGTTTGATCTTACAATATATACCTAAAGGGAAAAGCAAAAAGGAAATTACATCAGATTACTAAAGAATAAGACAACATAATGCTGAATTAGTATTATAAGAGTCTGTTATCCCTTGTTTGTATTAGTAGGCATTATTGCTTAGATGTTATAAAGAGGAAAGTAACTTCTTCTATGCACCACAACTTGTATGGATGCAACGTTTTATAAAGAATTGGGGCCATTTTTTTATGCACTGAATCAGCCTCCAGGAAAACAAAAGGAAAGTATGCTTCAGTTTGAGAATCAGATTGTGTAGTGGATCCCCCACTCCCTCAAATCAGAATTTGTTGTAAAAACTGAGAATTTGAGATATTTTGGATCGCTTGCCTTATAGCACTAAATAATCTTAGTTAGACTTCCAATGCTTGAAATGTAGATAATCTCAGTACTTGAAATTATTTGATTGAACATTAGATGTAGGAGTGGAAAATGGAACTTTAAAGGTTTCTTTTAAGGAAACCACTCTCATGTCTCATGAACAATATTAAATGGTTTATTTTTTCTATGCAACTATTTTTATTTTCAACTAAATTTTCAGTGTTTTTTTAAAAAAATAGACAGACACATATATTCATTCATTTAAGAATATTTGCAGAAAGGATGCTAAAGTTGTAATCCAAAGCACACTGAGTATTACAGAGTAAACATGCTTAGGACTGCGATGCAACTCTCTCAAGCACTCTCTCCTGAAAACAGGTATGTTCCACTAGTTGTATCTGGTTTTTACTTCCAGGGAAATGTGGTTAAGGTTGAACATGCATAGCCACAATCAGAAAATTGAAAGGACTAAACAGATTTCAAATCCAGCTTTTTAAAATTTAATTGGTTATGGCTCAGAATCCAACAAAATCTATTAGGAAAAGAACCAATACCAAACAAATGCCTGCAGAACTCTCATATTGTAGATTTTTTTTTAAAATTGAGAAAGAACAATATTATATATTTCTTGTTTATTTGCTTTCTATATAAATACACACTCTTTCACTTCTGGATTCTTATTTCTCTCTATCCCTATCATTCTAAATTCTTATTAAATTGTTTGTGCTTTAATATCTCACCTCTTTTCCTTGACTGATCATGAGTTAGTTTTGAATTGTAAACATGCACGAGCAGAGGTGCTAAATCATTATGCAATGGAGAAAATATAATAGTTGTGTCTGCTGTTAATTAAGCATCCAGCTATTCATACATTTTAGCTATATTTTTCCTCTGTTGGCAGGCTGGTGTTCAGATTTCATAACTAAAGGGTAACCTCATTTTAATAAATTGCTTTTCATAAGCAAATATACTTTTTCCTGTTTTTTAAAGGCACTATTAATACTTATCTTCAATATTGCCTCTCACTTATTAGCCATTCCTCTGAAGTCAGTCTTAAAATGCTATCTTAAGCCTTTAAGACTAAGTTACAATAATTTTATGACAAAAGGTACTGAATGAAAATTGGATTAAAATATAAATATTCTTTTTTACATTGAAATTAACTCTCATAATTGAAGATACAGTATATATAACTTACCTTTCAAAAAGCATTATTTCTTCATTAGCAAAAAAGATCTAATGATCCTTTTAATTGCACATCATGTTTAACCTTAAAGTATTAACCCTTAGCCTTGCAGTAGTTTCAGAGATGAATTAAGTAGCACAGATTAAGTATAAACCCCATTAACAAACTTCATCTTGATTTGGAGCTTCTGTTCACCTTGTCCACATTCAAAATAATGGAATGTTGGAATTAATGGAATCCTGGTTTGTGTGAAAACCCAGTGATGCAAGAGCTTTGTTATAACAAAGGTTGAGAAAGAAAGTGGTAATATACATTTGGGAATCATGCAGCCCAACCCCATGTATTTTTACCTAAAAACAAGTGCAACATTGGCTGGGTTTATTTCAGAAGAGGAGCTTCTAATAACCTAGCATCCAAACTTATCCAGCTTAATAACACCTTTGCTTGCATAGATGATTTTAAGTTCTTGAAATAAGCATGGCTAAGGTGTAGCAGCAAGAAGTGCCACTCCAGCAGCAGAAATCTGTCTTGAAATAATTGCCAAAGTGTTATAATAGTGGATTGCTGAGAATCAACATCATACCATTTTTCTCTTGCAAAAAAGAAGAAGCCTTAAGACTCACCCATTCCTCTCACAAAGCGTTTTAAAAGTTTAATCCATCAGCATTTTCAGGTCTTATCCTTCCCAGGATATCAGCTCTTCAAATTAATCTGATGTGGAAAGAATGACATTCTCTCCAGCTTTTATCCTGCTTGGTTAGTGACAGCTCTTTATGGATATCAGCAGCCTTGCTGAAGTATTATTGTAATCCATCCAAGCTTCTCAAGATTGCTCAGGAGATTGAGTCTGAAATATGCATCATCTTTCATTTTGGAAGCTGCTCGGTGCTCTCCCTGCCGTATGCCTTGCTTCTGAGATGCTTGGATTATCTCAAACTGGAGGTAGCACAGACTTGGCTATTTATACAGCATTCTGCCCTGCCTGCTTGGAAAGGGAAGGAAGGGAGCAAATGAAACTGAACTCTTCAGAGATGCAAAACGCTCTCACGTGCTTGGGCATTTCCCAAATCAAATGGCTTGTATTTATCAAACTGGAAGGCAGCACCTGGGCTCGAATAACTGAAGGAAACAGGCAAAGATACACATGGCTGTTTGTCTGGAGATACAATACAGAATAATAAGAAGGAACAAGTAGCAGCAGAAGAAACAGCAGGAGAGGTTGAGCATCTTGTGATTGCCTTGAATTACACTCCTTGGGGTGGATTTTTTTGTTTGTTGTTCAAATACAGGAAAACTGTCTTAGAGGGGAAAAAATTGGTTGGACCAGCTAAACTGTTTTCTTACATTTATACAACATATGTTTTTATTTTGCTGATGTTTAAGCCTCACAGTTATAGTGGAAAAGAACTAGATTGATCCGTGAGTTACATTCTCTCTCAGTGTTTCAATAAACTTTGATACCTACAGGGACTATCCTGAGATGGAGTCATTAAATCATTAGACTAGTAATCATCAAAGTTTGTACTTTGAATTCATGGGAAGAACCTTTTGAAATATCAGATGAAAAGATAATGCACATTCTATGACATCTGGTAAAATGATATGGTTCACTCTCACTCTCTCTCTCTTTGTTTTTGTTTTTGGTCGAGGTTATTTGCACGACCAGCTTCTAATTGGTAGAACTAGCAACCTTTCTGGCCACAGGACCTGCTGAGACGGGATACCACCCTTGCTGCAATCAAACTAGTTCTTAAATCTTACTTCAACATTGGCCTCTGCAATACCAGAGGGCAGCATATAGTTCAGTGGAGAGAGGCCAGACTGCACACAGCTCTGCTCTTCATCAAAATTAAATTGAAGAGGGGCTTAGAAAGAAAGCTGTGGAGGCTGCCCCCTCACCTCCTTTGGGATCCTTTACCTGAGGCTACTGTTTCGTTCTGCATAGAAGAAAGGAGGAGGGGGAGGGGGAGGGGGAGGAGGGAAACCCAACGTTCATCACACACAAAATGTCTTGTGCAGGTACACCTTCAATGGGATTCTATTGGTCAATGCTACAAATTTAGAAGAAATTTAAAACTTGGCTTTTCTAACAGATCTATGAAAATAGTTATGATACTCAAGCAGAATTTCGACAAAGATTGTTTGTTTGTTTGTTTGTTTATTTATCAATCAAATTTATATGGCCACCCATCTCACAAGAAATGACTCTGGGTGGCATACAACAATCAAGTAAAACAACAAACATATAAAAACAATCATTATAAAACATAAAGCAATCATTATAAAATATTAAAATATTATTAAAAATTGAAATATACAAACCACAAGGCATGGAATGAGTGAATATATCAACCTCAATAGTGGAGCCATCTTAGAACATCACTGGTTCCCTGGGACCCCCAGGCCTGGTGACATAACCAGGTCTTGAGGGACTTCTGGAACATAAACAGGGATGGAGCTAACCTGACTTTGGGGGGAAGAATGTTCCATAAGGCAGGCGCCACGGCAGAGAAGGCCTGCCTCCTGGGACCCATCAAAAGTAAGTCCCCAGCAGATGGTACCCGCAGCACGCCCTCTATGCTGGATCTAATGAGGTGGGCTGATGTAATCGGGGAGAGGCGGTCCCTGGGATAACCCTGTCCCATGCCATGAAGGGCTTTGAAGGTCAAAACCAGCACCTTGAATTGGACCCAGAAACAAACTAGCAGCCAATGCAGTTCACAGAGCAGAGGTATGGCATGTGCTGTTCTGGGAGCACACATAACTGCCCGCGCTGCTGCATTCTGCATCAGTTGAAGGTTCCGGATAATCTTCAAGGGCAGCCCCATGTAGAGTGCATAACAGTAGTCCAATCTGAAGGTGACTAGGGCATGAGTGACTGTGAGCAGAGCCTCCTGATCTAGGAATGAGAGCAACTGGCACACAACATGAAGCTGTGCAAAGGCCCTCCTAGCCATGACTGCCACCTGCTTCTCGAGCAGGAGTTGTGAGTCTAGGAGGACCCCCAGATTGGGCACCTGGTCTGTCTGGGGCAGTGCAACCCCATCCAGGGCCAAAGATGACATAGACCTAGAACTAGTAGGGCCCAAAACTCAAAGCCACTCAGTCTTGCCAGGGTTCAACTGAAGCCTATTGTTCCCCATCCAGACCGTCACAGCCTCCAGGCAACAGAATAAGACATTCACAGCATCGCTATAGCAAAGAAAATAGCTGAAAAGATTCTTTCTTAAGACACTTACAGATGATAATTTTCTTGTCATTTTTATCTGGTACAATTAACATAAAATTATCTGGAGAGATAATTTTTATCTGAGTACATCTTTATGATATGCATGAATGAAAAAAACATATTATTTATTTATTTATTTATTTATTTTATTTTATTTAAATTTGTATTACCGCCCATCTCCCCCATCGGGGGACCCTGGGCAGTTCACAATAAAACATAGTTAAAAACATAAATAGAAATTTACAATATTAATAAATAATATAAATTCCAAGCATAAAAGATGTTAAGGATGGGAATACTGGAGGGGTTTCATGGGACCAGCCATCCCCAAGAGGAACTGTTGGCATTTCCAAGCTGGCAGAACCAGGTCTTTAAGTCTTTTCGTAAGGTTGGGAGCAAGGAAACCTGCTTCAGCTCTGGGGGTAAGAAGTTCCAAAGGGCGGGCGCTACTGCAGAGAAGGTCCGCCTCCTGGACCCCGCTAGATGGAACAATTTAGTCCATAGCTTTCCAAACTGTGTGTTGTGACAAAACCTGGAAGTGCTGATGGTGCGTCGCCGCCGCCCCTGGAGTGGTTCACGTGGCGGCGGCAGCGGCACACCATCAGCACTTCCGGGTTTTAGTGCAACACACGAGGCCGCTGCCGCCGCACCGTGCACACCACCATACCACTGCCGCCGTTGGTGTGTCGCCAACGGCAGGACTTTGGAAAGCACTGCTTTAGTCGATGGGGTCCATAGCAAGCCCTCCCTGACTGATCGGGTGGGACAGGTCAATGTTCTGGGGATGAGACGGTCTCTCAGGTAACCTGGCCCTATGCCATGTAGGGCTTTAAAGGTGATAACCAACACCTTGAATTGGACCTGGAAGCAAACTGGTACCCAATGCAGCTCGAGTCACATGTGCCGATCTTCTGGCCCCAATAACTGTCTGCATGGCCACATTTTGGACCAGTTGAAGCTTCCGGATACTCTTCAAGGGTAGCCCCATGTAGAGCACATTACAATAGTCTATATGGGAGATGACAAGGGCATGAGTGACTGTTCAGAGGGCATCTCGGTCCAGGAATGGGTGTAATTGGTGCACAACCCGAAGTTGTGCAAAGGCTTTCCTGGCCATGGCTGCCACCTGCTCTTCAAGCAGGAGTCGGGAGTCCAGGAGAAACCCCAAATTCTGCACTGGCTCCAAGTGGGGCAGTGCCACCCCACCTAGAACCAAAGATGACAACTTCCTAGATCCTGAGCGGCCATCAATCCACAGCCACTCCATCTTACTAGGGTTCAGCTGAAGCCTGTTGTTCCCCATTCAAGCCCCCACAGCCTCCAGGCACTGAGATAGGGTGACGACCGCATCACTTACTTCACCGGGATGGAAATATACAGCTGAATATTATCAGCATATAGATGGTACTTCATCCCGTGGTGACGGATGATCTCACCTAGCGGCTTCATATAGATGTTAAATAGGAGACGAGAGAGCACAGAACCCTGTGGCACCCCGCACAAGAGGGGTTGTGGGTCAGATCTCTCCTCTCCTATCACCAGTGATTGGGAACAGTCCTGGAGGTAGGAGGTGAACCAGTGCAAGACTACACCATCCACCCCGAACTCCCTGAGCCGCCCCAAAAGGATACCATGGTTGATGGTATCGAAAGCCGCTGAGAGATCTAAGAGAGCAAGGATGCATGCACTCCTTCCATCCCGCCCTCACCAGAGATCATCCATAAGTGCAACCAATGCAGTCTCCATCCCATATCCTGGCCTGAAACCTGACTGAAAGGGGTCTAGATAATCTGTTTCCTCCAGAATCCTCTGGAGTTATAACTCCACCACTTTCTCAACCACCTTCCCCAAAAAGGGGAGGTGGGAGACAGGATGAAAATTGACAAAAATAGTAGGATCCAGGGATGATTTCTTGAGGAGGGGGTGCACCAGCACCTCCTTAAAAGCCACTGGGAACACCCCCTCCCCAAGCGATGTATTAATCATCGCGTGGACCCAACCACAGGTCACCTCCCGGGCCAATTTCATTAGCCAGGAGGGACATGGATCTAAATGACATGTGGTGGCCTTCACAATCTGGAGGATTCTGTCCACTTCCTCAGGTCCAACAGGATCGAACCGTTCCCAGATAACAGGGTAAGTACGTTCCTCCAGCATCTCCCCAGACTGTGTTTCACGCTTAGTGTCCAACTTAGAATGGATCTGAGCATTTTTCTCCTGCAGATGCTCTGCAAACTCCTCTGAATGACCCTGTAAATGGGTCACTGATTGTATTTGACCCAAAAGAGATCTAGTAATCTTAAACAGGGCCGTCGGGTGGCATTCTGCGGAGGCAATATTATATAGTCTTAACTGTTCCATGACTAATAAAATATCCATGTAGACTAAAGTTGATCAAGAGATTCTAAATCCCTCCATATTAGCAGCCTGGAAACATCAGAACTGGGACCACAAAATTGCCCCTTTGCTGCCTGAGATACAAGCTAATCAGATAGTTCCCAACATAATCAAGAAAAGATGGCCAATTTACTCATTCAGTTTTTGTCAGTTTCTCATTTATCTATTCATAGGTTCAATTAATCCCTTTACCATGCTAGTTTGATAATGTTTTAAAAATAAAATAAAACGTATATATAATTGTTGCATATTTTCCCTACCATAGACATATTTGCCATATTATGATGTATATTCAATTTTCACAATTTTAACACAATGCATTTTGTATATTATTTTGTATAAATACCTGTGTTTTGTGCAGCATTTTCCTAATATGAATACTTTTCATTTTAACTGACAATTTAGCTTTTAAAACTCAGAGAAGTACAAAGGGTAACTGGGATTCATCTGATCTAGTGGTTTGAAAAGGCAAAGTGCACGTAATAAACTTGCATTGAAATTTGTGCTAAATGAATTTTACCCTCTTTGATTGACTTGAACCTGAAACAGAACAATGTTCCTTCTGTAGGATAATGATAAAATCATGTCTACTCTCAACTATGGAAATTCACTTAGTAACTTTGGGCCAGTCACTCACTCTCAGCCACCTCACAAGCCTGTTGTGGGGGAAAACTTCCAGGAGGGAATACTAGGTACTCCAGCTTGAGGTCTTGAAGGAAAACTGGGATATCATCTAAGTAATAAATAATCACTTCCTGAATTGACTCTCAGACAAAATGAAAACAGGGAAGACTTCCTATTTTGTATCTGTACAATACATTCCTGTTTGCAAGGATTAGTAATTATATCTCAGAAATTAGATACTTAGGAATGTGAGTGGAAGAGATACACAATATGTGTAATGTACGTATGTTGTGAGAGATCATTCCTGACCAATCAGTCTATAATGGTATGAGTCAGTTTTGCATGTCTCCAATAACTGTGTCCAATGTGCATCAGTGTGCAATTGTTTAAAAATGAATATTAAAAAATCACATTTATTTCTTTCCACAAGTTTCCCTATTTTGTATATATCTTTTTTCTAATATACAAATATTTATATGTAGTTTTTCATATTTTTGAACACAATTTTTGAACTAAGAGCTCCATCATATATGCAGTCTGAAGGAAAACTTTATCCCAATCCATGTACTGTATTAATCTGGCAAGTATGAATTAAGTCAGTTTTCTTAAAATGTGAATCTGATATCATTTTCCTGTATACTTCTTGAAAGTAACTAGTGTGTATTTGTGTGTGCAAGAGAGATAGACAGATACTATTCGTATGTTTCAGTATAAAGAAGTAAACTTGCTTTGGAGAAAAAAAGGACCTAAGGAACTAGAAAACACAGAAATATAAGTAATAAGTGCCTTCCAGATGAGGCTATGAATTCATCTGGCCTAATATTCCATTTTCAGTGATGTCCAGCCAAAGGTGATGGTAATAGTTGGGTGCTAGTCTCTAGCATTTCACAGGTATCTATCTATCTATCTATCTATCTATCTATCTATCTATCTATCTATCTATCTATCTATCATCTATCTATCTATCTATCTATCTATCTACTCTATCTACTCTATCTACTCTATCTATCTATCTATCTATCTATCTATCTATCTATCTATCTTATATGACCGCCCATCTCCCCCAACGGGGAACTCTGGGCAGTTTACAATAAAATCACATTTAAAATAAGAATATAAAATATAAAGTTAGAATATAATTAATACAATTAAATAATTATAAAATCCAATTTTGGCGAATTAGTTTTAACAAAAAGGAGGGACATTATGGAATTAACCACCCCCATGAGAAACTATTACTTTCCCCTTCCCATGCTAGGCGGCAGAACCAGGTTTTCAGCTCTTTCCTAAAGGTCGGGAGGGAGGGGACCTGCCTCAACTCTGGGGGCAAGATATTCCAAAGGGCGGGTGCCACTACAGAGAAGGCCTGCCTCCTGGACCCCACCAGATGAAATTCCCTTATTGATGGGGTCCGTAGCAGGCCCTCCCTGAATGATCGGGTGGGGCGGGTCGATGATATGGGGATAGGACAGTCCCTCAGGTATCCTGGCCCCATGCCATGTAGGGCTTTAAAGGTGATAACCAACACCTTGAATTGGACCCGGAAGCAAACCGGCACCCAATGCAGCTCGCGGAGCAAAGGTGTTATATGTGCTGATCTTGGTGCACCCAAGATATTGTCACTAAACATGGAATCCAAGTCATATGCAAATTGATTGGAAAAGCTGGTCTTTTTCAGAAAGAAGAAGGAGTTTTGAAATATCTGTGGGATTGTCATATAGAAGGTGGTGGGCCAAACATGTTCTCTGTTGCTTCAGATGGCAGAGTTAAAACCAGTGGTGGAAATTGCAGGGCACCAAATGTCAGGAGCCATGCTAATAATAAGAGCCATTTTATGGTGGGAAGTACGTAAGAGCGGGTGGGGAATGGGGACTTTTCTCCCTTGGAAGTACTTAACAATCTAGACAGCCATCTATTGGGGACCTATTCCCACATTACCCAGAAGAGCTGCACTACATAACCTCCAAGTTCCCTACAAATGCTATAATTTTATGGAGGATTTATATGACTATCATTTTATGTAATGTGAATTAGGAGTGCATGGAGCAGCTGGTAGAATGCTTTACAATTAGGCTGACCATATTTCCTTGAGACAAAAACAGGACAGTGGGATGGCAAAACGGGACAGGATCTTATGCTGCCATGCCGGTCTCTGAACCCCGCCCCCCGGTCCACGTGATTGGCTCCCGCCTGCAAACCCCGCCCCCGGTCAGCGCAATTGGCTCCTGCCTGCAAACCCCGCCCCCGGTCTGTGCAATTGGCTCCCGTGTGCAAACTCCGCCCTCCAGTCCGCGCAGTTGGCTCCCGCCTGCAAACCTCGCCCCCCCCCCCCAGTCTGTGGAAAAATTGTCTTCCACAAAACCGGTCCCTCGTGCCAAAAAGGTTGGGTACCCCTACTTAAACAGATTACTGTTTATATAAAAAGGTTTTTGTTTTCATTAAAATGAAAAAGTTTTATTACACTAACATATTGAGCTAACAATTATTCTTCAGTGACAGAACTCATACAAAAATTTAGGTACACGTAGAGGGAGACTGTATTTCACCACAATCGTACCATGAATATTTCTCCGATGAAGTAATCTTATGCAGCAAATTTCGGTCTTTCAATACCTTATCATAAAACTTCTCACACTCCATGACATGTGTGTTGTGGACACAAACTCCACCCCTCATATACATGTGTGCAACATTACAACACAACTACAAAATAGTGTAGCTTGCACTGTGACATCATGACTTACATTTTATTACTTTGGCATCTTTGTGATAAGAAATGCACATCTAGGAAGACAGGTGCTACATGAGCATTCCTGCTCACTTGGAAGCACTTTTTTGTGCTTAAATCCAAAGAGCTGCACAGCTCTCCTGGTCTGTTCTTGGATGAGGGACCACCTGGGTATCCCAGGGCTGCAGGTTAGATTGGGTAGATCAAAAATGCATCCTAATGTTTCAGCCACAAATATAACCCTGAAAAAATGTTTCAGCCACAAATATAACCCTGACTTCTCAAGTCTGTGCCAATGTACTTCATATTTTGGCTTCCCCACAACACGGATAGATTAGACATCAGTTTGTCAAATGGAAGAAAATGGAGTGTTCCAATTTCAAGGTGAAACAAACACTGGGCTGAATCTGCAGCCCTGGTCTCAGAGGAGCGGCAGCTATTAACTGTAACAGCTCAAACAAGGGTTTCTCTTTTCCCTTGTGAAGAACGGATCCTGTATTTTTCTTGCCACAAGTAGCTCTCTCTCTCTCCCTCCCTCCCTCCCTCTCTCCCAGGGCAGTCTGTTTTCTGTGTGTGTGTGTGTGTGTGTGTGTGTGTGCGCGCGCATCTGGTCAGGCTTGGCTGAGGGAGGAGAGTTGTTGGGCCGCCGAGCAGGAGAAGCAGGAGCCAGTCACGCTGGGGGGCTTCAGCGGGCGGCAAGGGGTGGAGTGGTGTGGCTGAAGCCCCCCAGCGCAGCCGGCTCCTGCTTCTCCTGCTCGGTGAAAGCGGTGGCAACAACTCTCCTCCCTCGGCCAAGCCCGATCAGATGCACATACACACACTCACACACTCACAGGACACACTACCCTCGGCAGGAGCCGGCCGCGCTGGAGGGCTTCAGCGGGCAGCGAGGGACGGAGTGGTGTGGCTGAAGCCTCCCAGTGCGGCCGGCTCCTGCTGAGGGCAGTCTGTCCTGTGAGTGTGTGAGTGTGTGTATGTGCATCTGATCGGGCTTGGCCAAGGGAGGAGAGTTGTTGGGCTGCCGAGCAGGAGAAGCAGGAGCCGGCCACCCTGGGGAGCTTCAGCGGGCAGCAAGGGGCGGAGTGGTGTGGCTGAAGCCCCCCAGCGCGGCCAGCTCCTGCTTCTCCTGCTCGGCAGTGGCAGCGGCGACAACTCTCTTCCCTCTGCCAAGCCCGATCAGATGCACACACACACTCACACACTCACAGGACAGACTGCCCTCGGCAGGAGCCGGACACGCTGGGGGGCTTCAGCAGGTGGCGAGGGGTGGAGTGGTGTGGCTGAAGCCCCCCAGCGTGGCTGGCTCCTGCCGAGGACCGAGGACCACCACCGCCCCAGCCCCCTTGGGCTTGGCTGAGGGAGGGAGGAGAGTTGCTGCCGCTGTCGCCGCCACCGCCGCCACCGCCGCCACCGCCGCCGCCACCACCACCACACAGGAGAAGCAGGAGCCGGCCACACTGGAGGGCTTCAGTTGCACCACGCCGCCCCTTGCCGCCCGCTGGGCTGCGTTTGTGCATCTCGGCCCGCCTCTCCGCACCCTCCTTTTCCACGCACTGATAGGTGGGAGGGCTTCCTTTTCCGGGCTGCCTTCGAAAACGGGACAAAACCGAGACTTTTTTCAAAAAGACGGTACGGTTCAAAAATGTTAAAATAAATGGGACTGTCCCATTCAAAACGGGATGTATGGTCAGCCTATTTACAATAGATCCATATGAGGAGGGTGGCCAACCTCTCTCTCTCTCTCTCTAATTCCACCATTAACTAGTAAGATGTCTCAGAATTTCTAATAAAAGTAAAATTAAAACCAGAGATATTAAAAATGACAAAAACAATTATTAAAAATCAAATTTTAAAATATTTGTTTTTAAAATGGCAGCTGTGGATAATCCAGCTCAGATTACTTTAATGAGTAGATGTGGGGAGAATCATATAGAAAGAGTGTCTTCTCAAGTAGCCTCGACCCAAGCTGCATAGGGCTGTAGATACGCATTTCACTTTGAAACAAAATAACAGCCAATACAGTGCTTTTAGTAAAAGTTAGTGCTACTTATGTTCTTCCAGAGACCCATATGGCTGATGAGTGCTATACCAGCTGAAGTTTCCAGATTAGACCAAAAATACAATAGAGTAGTCAAGCTTGGAGGTTACCAGTGGGTGCACTAGAGTTCTAAGATCATTTTTTCTAGTAAGAGACATTACTAATGTATTGCACTTTTGCACTCTCCTCTTTCACCCTCATCAAGAGGCTGTGATTTCTGAAATATTAAATCATGAAATATGAAATCAGCTCTGATTTCTGAAATATTATTATGTACATGTCAACTCAGGATCATACTTCATAAATTCATGTAATAATACCTACATTAGTGTTCAGAGTCTCCACCTCTCTCTCTCTCTCTCTCTCTCTCTCTCTCTCTCTCTCTCTCTCACACACACACACACACACACACACACACACACACACACACCACACATATATTTGGCAACCTTAACAGGGCTACCTCACTGGAATTTATGATGCTTAATCGCTCCTACTAGCTGTTCCTCTTACCTGCTTATGTACAACAAATTCCAGCATTCATAGTTCTTGTTATGTTAAATATCCCCTTGGGTTTCAAATTTGAAGTTTAAGGGTATGAGCTGAATTAGGAAATGTAGAAAGAATGATTTATTCTACAGCATCATATTGCATGTAACTGATGAGGAAATAAACTGCAGAAATCTTTACTGGCACTCTTGGAGAAGGCTGGAATACTGTCTGCTATAGGCAGAAGCCACATTGCAGTGTGAATCTCCATTCAATTTTACATCATATTAAATTTTTCAGTGTGAATTTGAAAGGTCTTCATTAAAAACAACAAACACCTAGAAATGTTTTTAGGAAAAAGGATTGTAATGTTAAAACTATCACAATTTCAGGAAATGGAGTCTAAAAATCCACAATATGCCAAATTTGAAGATTTTCTTTTACTTAACTCAAAATGTAAAGTGAATTTGGACATCTGTGGAGTTTTAAGAAAAGCCAGAAGATGAATCCTGAGTTCTGAATATTATAGATTTTTTAGAAGAATTTCTAAATCTCTGTGCATTTTACTGTTAGAGTTCTTGTGTTGACCTGGTGAATTATTCCTGTACAAAGCACAGCCTTCTCATGGTGACGTGAAGTGCAGGTGCAAGATAACAACTGTCACGTGTGTATTGTTATGACTAGTGCCCACACAAGCACTGGATCTTCCCATGGGAACTAATCCTTTTCTTTTATTAACACTATCTCCCACTTGGATTTTTATTTTATTTTATTTTATATTATATTAATTGTATAAATTGTTAGTTTATATATTTTATATTTTATGCTTTTATCTAATTTTATTTATTGTAAACCGCCCAGAGTTCCCCGTTGGGGGAGATGGGCAGTTATATAAATTAAATAAATAAATAAAATAAATAAATAAAAATCCTCCTGATTACCTTCTGTGGGAAGCCCTGCCCAGGCCCCCCTGAGCAAGGAGGAGGGGGGGGACTCATGCTATGTGTTTTAGGCCTAATGCTTTGAGGCCTAGTGTGTGTCACAGCTAACTTCCAGCCAATCAGAAAGCTAGAAGAACTGAATATACAACCATGCAAAATGGTGTTCTATGTCTTCTTGATTTCTAGTCTCCTTTAGCCATGTAGTTCTTCACGTGTTCACTTCCCGTGGACTGGGCAGAGTGAGCTATGTCTGGCTTTGGGTATAGGCCGTGGCAGGAACTCTGGCCCTGGGATCAATACACGGAACTCTGCTTATAAGTTTGTTTTGTTTTTCCTTTTACAATGATGTATCCTGTATATTCATCTTTAACATTTTTGCGATAATGTACTGTATCTGCATTATTGCCTTATGCTTCCAGTAAACACTGTTGGCCCTAACAAGCTGCATTCTTGTCTGTTTATTCTCAAGCCTCGGTTTTTCCCCTTTAAGCCAGCATATACCCCATCAGGTTACGGGCCCAGAGAGAAATTTGCGTTTTCTTTGCTGCGTTGGACCTGGCTGTAAAAGGGAGTTTGTTTTTAGAGGCTGGTTTCAGAATAAACATGTTTTCTTTGAGTGGTCAGCAGTGGCTGAACAGTATCTGGTCAGTCTGCCATTTGAGGCTTTAGATGGCACAAACTATCTGACCTAGTGTGTGGAGATGGAATCATTCTTTTTGCAAGAAGAAGAGTTGTGGCAGTATGTGGCAAATCCACTTCCAGAGATCCCTGGAGGATTCAGAGGGTTCTCTCTGAAGAAGTGCAAGCATGTTTGGACTGTGCTTATGGCATTTTTGCTTTTGGGACTCAAATCCTCTGAATGGAATTATATCAGCTACTCCAGAACTGCAAAATGGGTGCTGAGAAGCTGTTGGAGCCTTTATTACACAGTGGAGCTCTGTTGCCCTTGGTGGTCTATTAAGACAGCTTTATGGTTTGAAGCTGCAACCGGTGAGACTGTGATGACCCACCTTGGTGAGTTCAAGAATTTGTTTGCTGCATTTGAACAAGAAGGCATATTTTTCTGAGGCTGTGAAAAAGCGTGCGTGATTTTTGTCAAGCCTGGAGCTACTGGTCACTGGTCAGCTACTGGTTGCTGTTGTTCCTGAGAATTCCAAACAGAGTGTTCCAGCTGAAGTAAAACCTGGGATGGAATTTACATTTGCCGTGGTCTGCTGTGATTCTGGGAGGCTGTTCCCTGCCATCCTAGAGGCCTGATTTACGAATGGAGGGGAAGCCAGACGCCAGATGCCAGGAGTCAGCTAACCAACGAATCCGAGTCTTCTGCTCTACCAGCTGCTGTTGTGTAAGCATTTCTCTACAGAGACTCTGTTTTTGAATTGGTCCTGTAAAGTTTGTAAACATGGATGGTTATTGTTACAAATTTCAGCCTTGAGTTCAGCAAGTCATTTTAGCTGATATTTCTGTGTAAGAATGTATATGTGTACACTTGTTTTTCTCTCCTCAGTGTTCCAGCCCTGGTCAAGTCTGAGTGTACTTGGTGCTGAATGTTTCATTGCGATATGAAACTGCATGTGGCTGAGTGTGTTAGAGACAAACCTGTAACATCAAGTGTGTGAGATGCTGTGGAGATTGTGTGGACAGGACATTGTGTGTTTAATGTTCCCCACATCATAAATGCATCCATAAAGTTTTCACAAAGTACTGGGGTATCCCGGGATGGGAGAGTGTGTCTCAGATAGCCAAATGCATTCTGAGTTAGAACCCAGGAAATGTGCAAAAGTTTCTTGATTGTGTAAATTGTGTGTAAACAATCTAAAATCAGGACTGTGTCTGTTGCTAGGCAAAGTGACAGAGTGTTAACTAGACCATTTCAGTTGGTGCATAGAGATCTAGTTAGCCCCCATGTCCCAAGTAATGGTGGGGTGCGAGTTTCATGTTCCTTCTGGTTGATGATCATACCTGCTTGTGTTGTTGCTACTTGTTGAAGTCTAAAGCGAAGGTCTGTGCTCGCTTTGAAGTGTATGTAGCAAGAGTAGGATGCAAATATGGTCAATTCCAGTCAGATTGTAGTGGAGTGTTCCTGAGCCATGTGTTCCAGAATTGGCTTTGTAGGAAAGTATTCTCCCAAAGACTTGCCAATGTTGGAATTCTAGCTGAGTATTGGTGTTGTGAATACCATTAAAAATAGCCTGCTGTTAGTTGCTCAAGTGCCATCCCATGTCTGGGGAGAGGCTGCCTTGATTGCAGTGTGTTTCTAACTAACAGGGTGTAGAATTCAACTGTAAAAAGAAGTTGTTTTTCTTTGGTATGGCAAGCGCCCTTCACTGAAGTACCTGCATGTCTGTGAAACATTTGCGTGTGTTCACAACCCCAGGTCACAGAGAAGGAAGAACCAGGGAAGCAGAGTGCTTCAAGTTGTTGGTTGTTGGTTGTTGATTAAAATCCAAGGCTTATCGGTGTTTCATTAAGCCATGGTCAAATCCAAATCTCCAGAAGTGCTTTATTTTTAAGCAGCCTACTGGTTGGGAAAGGTTGTATGCTAAGGTTGCAGAAGTGTTGCTGCATTGCTAGTGTAAACCCACTGTCCATGGTTCAGTAGATGGGCAAAAACCAGTTCAGGTTTCTTCGTTCCCCAGTCTCCGAGTGTGAAAAGGGCCCCTCAGGTGAAGGAAGTGGAAATTTCACCTGAGCAGTTGCAGGGCCTGGAGGGGGAGTCAGGTATTAGGGAAAAGAGATAGTGATGGAGGAAGTACAGTGGTCATTCCTCATGGGTCCTCTTATTCCAGGGTGTGAAGCCTGACAGATTTGTGATTTAGCAGGTGACAGTGTGTCAAGTTACCTGAGAAAACCCAGTCTTTGTTAGACGTGTTGCTCCTGCCTTTGGAGAGGCAAGAAGAACATTGGAACACAGCTGTGGATAGTCAGTTTGAGTTTTGGTGAAGTGTTAAAAGTAACCAACCTATCCTTTGTTTTAGTAAGCTGTAGGTTCCAGATGAGTATTCAGAAAGACATTTCTTTCTGATAATACTCTGCAGTGTAAAGCCAGTGTTGCCCAGGGATTTGTTCACAAGAAGGAGTTTGTGAACTGTGGATCTAGTGTATGCACCCACAGCTAGGCCAGAATATTTACGTGTGGTGCGTTTTCTGGTTGCGTAGCGTGGAAACAGGTGTCCATTTACATATTGTGATGTTGGCACAGCATATTTGAATGTAGATCTCCCTGAAAACAGTGTGTGTAAGGCAAGCGTTTTGGCTCTACATGTGTAGCAGTTCCCAAACAATTCATTGACTTAACAGGGTGCTTTATGGATTTTAAAGCAGGCCAGTCATTGATAGCATGGTGCAGATGCAAACTGGGATGTGAGAACAGTCACGTGCTGTTTTCTGTGTGTACATAAGAAAGTGTAGACGTTTGTGTAGGACTTCATACTTATGTAGTTGTTTTTCTGCTTAGAAACTGAGGTTTTCCACCTTGAATAAGAATTTGTCAGTCAGCTGAGGTAGTAAGTGCCAGCTGAGGAAGTTCAGGCACAAATTCAAACATTTATCTTGGTGTTGAAGTTACAAAAGCCCAGAACAGAGATAGTTCTTGAGAGTGTCAAATGACAGAGTGTTACAGAGTGTCATTTGTGTAAAGGAAAGCTTATCCTTAATTTGTTGTACAGTATATCACTCTGCAGTAACGCAGTGGACATGCCCTGAATTAGTTTTGCCCAGGTAGGGTACCAAGCTTGCAAAATGGTTTAGCCCTCGATGTGAGCTTGCAAAGGGTTGAAAAAAAAGGTCCTGCGATTTTTGCAAAGGAGGGGACAGAACGTTTGCGGGCAATGTTTTTCTGTTTCTCTGTACTGTTTCTGTTCCTGCATAAGTTGTATTATTATGTATTTGTATGTATCTGAATAAAACATTGCATGAAATGTATATTGTGCATTATACATATGTGTAACAAGTGTTTTTAAACCATTTTCTAGTGTTGATACTATTGGTTGTAAAAAACTGTAACTTGAATAGTGTGATTATTACATGCATTAACCTTTGTTTTTCTTGTTTCTGTAAAAATGTTTGTTACTCCCATTGTACAGAAATAATTCGGGAGGGGTGTTAGAGTTCTTGTGTTGACCTGGCGAATTATTCCTGTACAAAGCACAGCCTTCTCATGGTGATGTGAAGTGCAGGTGCAAGATAACAACTGTCACGTGTGTATTGTTATGACTAGTGCCCACACAAGCACTGGATCTTCCCATGGGAACTAATCCTCCTGATTACCTTCTGTGGGAAGCCCTGCCCAGGCCCCCCTGAGCAAGGAGGAGGGGGGGACTCATGCTATGTGTTTTAGGCCTAATGCTTTGAGGCCTAGTGTGTGTCACAGCTAACTTCCAGCCAATCAGAAAGCTAGAAGAACTGAATATACAACCATGCAAAATGGTGTTCTATGTCTTCTTGATTTCTAGTGTCCTTTAGCCATGTAGTTCTTCACGTGTTCACTTCCCGTGGACTGGGCAGAGTGAGCTATGCCTGGCTTTGGGTATAGGCCATGGCAGGAACTCTGGCCCTGGGATCAATACACGGAACTCTGCTTATAAGCTAGTTTTGTTTTCCTTTTACAATGATGTATCCTGTATATTCATCTTTAACATTTTTGCGATAATGTACTGTATCTGCATTATTGCCTTATGCTACCAGTAAACACTGTTTACTGGGTATATGACAAAGAAAAGTTTCTGTGTATTGTATGAAGGACTAACATTTAAAGTTAATTGTTGTACTTAAAGTTCAAGGATAAATTGGAGGACATCTATTTTCTATATTTTCTTTGTTTGTTATTTTTTGACTTCACTTTTTCTTTTCTTTTTTCTTACTTTGTATTTCTATTTCTTTTCTTTTGTATTAGCTCTTAATATGTATTTTAAAACTTAATAAAACTTATGGGAAAAAAAAAAGAGATGAATCTTGAAAAACATTGCACAACATTCTGAATGAATGTGATTCATGGTGCCTTAGAGCTCTCCTCACTGATTTAGATCTTTTTTAGCCACCTGGATTTTATATGTATTCTTACTTTTATATTTATATTTGGAAATAGTGTATTTATATTTTAGATGTTTTTATCCCTACTGTTTTAAAGTGTCTGCTATTGTAAACCACCCAGAGTTCCCCTTTGCTGGGGGAGATGGGCGGTGGCAAAATTTGAAAAATAAATAAAAATAAATAAATAATTGATTTGACTGTTTATGATACAAGACTAAGAGAACTGAAGGATACAAGAGTGATAAGAGATTCTGAATATAGAACAGACCATTTTTTTAGTAGTGTCAGAAGTGAATCTTGGAAAAAATGGGCATGGAAGAAAAAGAAAGAATTGAAAACCACAAGAATAAAAGTAGACTGACTACAGTACATCAGTCCTGAAGATTGTAAAAATGCCATTATTGTTTATTCCACATTGGCAATGATATCTTCCACTGGAATTCTGGTGGGTGTAATTGCAAAGTTTCCTCCTTTGCTTAGGATGGAGGTTTCTTCAGGAGAGAATGTTCATTGCCAATGTGGAATCAGCCATTCACCAACGTCCAGAGGAAGAAGCAGAAGAAATAAGGGGTGAAGTGGCAAGAATCCTAAGGAAAGCAAAGCCCCCCACCAGCAACATTACTAAGAAGGAGAGAAATGCCATAGAGACCCTCAATTCGGACCCAGACATCATCATCCTTCCAGCGGACAAAGGCAATGCCACGGTAATTATGAACATAGATGAATACAAAGACAAAATCAGAGAATTACTAGACCCCACCACATACAGAACAATAAGACGAGATCCGACCAGCAAAATCATGAAGCAAACCAACACACTGATAAAGAGCTCCTCCCTGCATCCCAACGTACTACAACATATTTGCAAGACAGAAGCTCTCTCACCTAGACTATACGGACTCCCCAAAATCCACAAAGACTCGATCCCACTCAGACCCATTGTAAGTGCCATTGGCTCCCCGACATATGAATTATCCAAACATTTGGCAACCCTTTTACAGACCCACATCGGACAGACTCCATCCCACATCAAAGACTCAGGACACTTCATCAACAAAATCAGCACCCTAAAACTCAACCACACGGACAAACTGGTCAGCTTTGACGTGGTCTCCCTGTTTACCAAGGTGCCAGTAAGGGACACCCTGGCACTCATCAAGCAAATCTTCCCAGAAGACATTACAGCTTTATTTCAACACTGCCTAACAACTAGTTACTTTCAATGGGAGAATGAGTTCTATGAACAGATGGATGGCGTTGCCATGGGAAGCCCCCTGAGCCCAGTCATAGCAAACTTTTACATGGAACAATTTGAAAAACAGGCTTTGGAATCGGCACCCATTACACCAACAGTCTGGTTCCGGTTCGTGGATGACACCTTCGCAATTTGGAGTCATACTGAAGAAGAACTGGAGAAATTTCTGGACCACCTAAACGGCATCCACCCCAATATACAATTCACCATGGAAAAAGAAACTGATGGCAAACTTCCATTTTTAGATACGCTGGTCATACGCAATCCGGACCTCAAACTAGGACACAAAGTATACAGAAAACCCACCCATACGGACCGATATCTACACAAAAATTCCAATCACCACCCACGACAAAAGAGAGGCATGATCAAAACCTTGGTGGATCGTGCTAATCGAAACTGTGAAACCCAATTTCTCAACAATGAACTTAACCATCTGAATTGGGTCCTACAGGCAAATGGCTATTCCAAGAATGAAATAAAAAGAGCCATCAAACCAAGAAAACAACATCCAACTGAAGAAAAACAGCCCCCCACAAACAAAGTATTCCTGCCCTACATCAAAGGAGTCACTGACCGCATGGGAAAACTGATGGAAAAACACAACTTTCAAACAGTCTTCAGACCCACCAGAAAAATACAACAAATGCTAAAATCAGCAAAAGACAAAAGGGACCCCCGCACCGCTGCAGGAGTATACCGCATACCATGCAGCTGTGGACAAGTATACATCGGAACCACAAAACGAAGCATTCACACCAGGATAAAAGAACATGAAAGACACTGCAGACTACAGCAACCAGACAAATCTTCAGTAGCTGAACATGCTCTCAAGCAAACGGGACACAAAATCCTATTTGAAAACACAGAAATACTGGACAACACCAAAAGCCACTACACCAGATTATACAGAGAAGCCATTGAAATTTACAAACACCAGCACAGTTACAATAAAAAAGAAGAGAGTTTAAAAATTAGCAAAACCTGGCTACCAGTCCTGAAAAACACAGCCTGCAAAAGGTCAACAAACTCAGTCCAACCACCAAGACATGGGAATACTTCTCACAATGAACATGCTAATCACGCTCATCAGCCACTCGTTAACATTTCAACACAACAAAAAACCCCACCTAATCTCCTATAATTTAGCTCTATAAATAGAACATTGCCACTCTACCTGGGCACAGAGATTTTGCTTCTATCTGTGCTCCTGCCCTCTGAAGATGCTGGCCACAGATGCTGGCGAAACGTTAGGAACCACAACTTCCAGAACACGGCCACACAGCCCGGAAGACCCACAACAGCCACTGGTTATTTTATTTATTTATTATTTTGTATCCCACCTTTATTATTTTTATAAATGACTCAAGGCGGCAAACATACCTCATACTCCTTCCTCCTCCTATTTTCCCCACATAGCAACCCTGTGAGGTGAGTTGGGCTAAGAGACAGTGACTGGCCCAAGGTCACACAGCCAGCTGCCAGCTTTCATGCCTAAGGCGGGACTAGAACTCACAGTCTCCTTGTTTCTAGCCCATTGCCTTAACCACTAGACCAAACTGGCTCTTGTTATGTTGCAGTCTCCTTTTACATCATTCCACTCACCCTCCCTAGGAAGGACAGCTGTCTCATTTCTCAGCTGCCTCCAATCCAAGGTCTTGAGCTAGGCAATGAGCTATACAAATATAATGCTGACAATTAACTACATAAAGATTTGTATCTGAATATACATTTAATTTTAATATGTTTAAAGCAATGTGAAAAACAGGCAAGGGGGTTCAGCTAATAATCTTTGATCTTGATATGACAATAGGAGCATTACAAGTGTGGTTTCATTTTCTTCTCTCTGAAGTGTCGGAGGTTATGTCTTGCACTTTGGGAAAGCAATAAAAAGGATTATTCTCTTTTATACTTTCTAGATTATTTGTCTGGCTTTATTTGCAGCATGCTTATAGTTTCCAGGATTTCTGGAAATTATTAAATAATCTATTAAATATATTAAATAATCTATTTATTTGAATCCTCCTTATCTTTTTTTCCTGGAATTCAGGGATGATGTTCATCAGTTTATCTTAGTTTATTCTTCTGTCTAGCAGAGTAAATAATGCCACTGAGACTGTAATCTACACCTGTCTTCTGGGAGTAAGTCTGGCTGAATCCAGATGGGCTTATTTCTGAGGAAACATATTTAAGATCAGATCAAAGCTTCTTCCTCCCAGTGAAAAGAGTAAGCACTGGGTTCCTTTGTTCACACCTAACACTTTTAGCAACTAAACTATGCTAGTTTCTACCCCACAATATTATCAGTCCAATCAGGAGCAAAAATATCCTGGAAATTAAAAATGCTCCATACCCCTATCTAGAGATACAATCTGATTGCTTTTAATTTACGTTTTTGCGTACTTGTGAGAAGTCTGTAGCATTTTCTTTCAGAATCAGCCCCCAGGATTATTGCTTCAATCAAATCTGCTTAAGCATCATTCAGATACCTTGAGCAGATGTCATTTTTATTAGCAGGATGTCTTCTCTTTTGAATTCTTCTCTAATTTCATGCCTGGAAGAAAGGAGTAGGAAAAAAAGCTGAAATCTTATATGAATACATAATAAGTATGAAAAAGTGGCTCAAACTAGATGTTAAATATTTGAAATTAAAAAAGCAAAAATATGGCCCCTCCTTCCACCACTTGTGATACACATAGCAAACTGAAAAAAGCAACTTTCTGCTTGCTTGCAAAATGCCATATTTGATGGAGTATTAGATCAGCAAGAATTTTGATTTATGTCCCAAACTGGAGACTTGTTTAGTATTCAGATCCCCACATGGTACTGTGTGAGAGAGAACAGGGAGGATATGCCAGCTCCAAGGGTGAGCATGCTGGCCCCACTCTTTCTGTTATGTAATCACTGGTTATTTCATCCTCAAAATGCTCAAGGAAAGCCCAAAGCAGAAAAACAAAAGAAAATGTAATACTTAAAGACTAACCATTTGATGAGGAATCATTAATAAGCACTCTTTTGAGACACCTATATATTCACTTAATTGTCATGTTATCCAGCTCACAATTAACTACCTTGCTGATCTTATCCATAGGGACAAGTTAGGAATCTTACTGGTATATTGGCCTCCCTGCTGCTGGACCTAGACTCAAGGCTGGTCTCATGATTATTGGTGAGCTCAGGATTCCAGGAAATCCATGGTGACCATGGGCTTGTCCCAGGTAATCTCTGGCCCAATACATACAAGTGGTCACATGTTAGATTTCATTTTTTGTCCTGGAGCTATTATGTGATAATCTGGAATTGGAGAATACAACATCATTTCCTGGTTGGCTATCCAGAACCTATTTGGGCAAACAGATCAATTTGGATGGCCTATCCAAGATGTTTCATGGATCCTGAAGGATTTTGGTGGGTCCTTGGGAAGGTTTCCAGTAATTTGTTATGCATTTCCATTGATGGCCTGGTTAACTACTGACAACAGGAGGTGATCCAGGCTCTTAGTGTAATTGGTCTTGAGAGGCTTCTTTCAATTCACCAATCTTGCTTGGCTCCTTTGTTTCCTGAGGAACATGGGGAGGTGAAGTTGCAGAAGTCATACCTAAAAAGGCAGTGGAGAAAGGCAAAAAGTGAATCCAACCTAACAACTTTATTTTTAGCACGTCTTGAACCAAAGTTAAGAATTTTCCTGCTTGTTTAAACAAGTGGCAATTACAGACTAAATGAGCACAAAAGATGGGATTAGATCAGAGCTTTCCAAACTGTGTGTCACGACACAAAAGTGTGTCGCCACACAAAGTCTGGTGTGTCGCCACACAACCCGGAAGCGCTGATCATCATCAGCGCTTCCAGGTTTTCCGCGGCGACACACCAACTGCAGCGCGCAAAACCTGAAAGTGCAGCAGCGCTTCCGGGTTTTTGCGCGCTGCCGCACTTCCGGGTTTTCCCGCGGCGACACACCAACGCCGGTTGGTGTGTCGCCGGGGGAAAAACTTTGGAAAGCCCTGGATTAGATCTTAGCAGCCATTGAACAATAAAGGTTCAGGAATGACTCCTGCTGAAAGAACTGGATGTTTTAAAAGTAAACTTATATTTTCTGTTAGGAAATAATGTAATATATAATAAAATTAATATTTGATACAGTGTTTATTAATTGCTGTAATGCTGAAAGAACGTTCATAAAATTTTGCCTGTCTGAAGTGTTTGAGATCATCTTACTTAGGAAAAAGGCTGCATGGAAGCCATAACTGAAAAAGTGTTTTAGGAAGATGTTACAGTGAATATGCCCTGTTAAGTGGCAGTATCCAGCTGACTTTAGCTGATTTCCAAAAGCAGAGTTGGGCATAGTTATACTTAGGTAGGAGGTCATTGAGAAATATCAGGACTGTAAACTACTTTTTGAAAAGTCAAAAAGTCTTCCAAAAAACAGCAGCAGTGAACCACTTCCATGAATACAATGCAGACATATTCATGTAGTTACTGTAGAAGCGATTATGAAGATTCAAAGATTTTGCCTTTTCCTGGTAAATGTAATTCATATGACTGAAGTGGCTAATTGAAATAGTTCCTGAATAAGTGGACCAAATGTTATTTTAATCTTTTATTAAATATTATTTAATGTGATAAGCAGCAGGCTACCTATTTCTTAATGCCTTAGGTAAGGGAAAACTGAAATGAATTGTGAGACCCAAATCTCTAAATACTATAAATCACAAGAGAGTAGCGATTAGAAAACAATCTGTTGTGTTTGTGTGGGGGTGTGAGGGTGTGTGGAATTGAATTACTGACATGATTTTGCACACATGTTATCTAGGCAAAAAAGGTTCTTTTTGAAAACATAAAATAAATCCTTCTGATCTATCTGACAAATCTTATTGCAGGTATTATTATTATTGCATTTATATTTTTATTGTGTTTTTATTGTATTTTAATGATGTTATTGTGGCTGTGAACCGCCCAGAGTCCCTCCTTGAGGGGGAGATGGGCGGTCATAGAAATGTAATAATAATAAAAATAAATAAATTATGCATAGCCCAGCTCAGTCTATGGACCTACAGTATATGCTGTGCTCATTAGGAACTTGAAGGTTATGTGAACAAGGTTATGTACCTTAAGAGGATATTCTAAAGAATTGGAAGTAAGTAAATTTCTTTTCTTTTTTCTTTTGCCTTTTGATAGATTTTTTCCTTAAGTCCACTTTTTCTCAAGGCCTTCAGAATCATTATATATAGGTTTTGCCCTGAAGTTTCAAGATGAATAAGAATATTGATTTTTGACCTAGGGAGAAAAAACATTGTAAAAGTGGAATAAGCAAGGCAAGAAAAGAAGAAAAGCCATGATATCACAGTCTGTAAAGGGCTTGTAAAGAGCCAGTTTGATGTAGCGGTTAAAGTATCAGGCTAGAAACCGGGAGACTGTGAGTTCTAGTCCTGCCTTAGGCACAAAGCCAGCTGGGTGACTTTGGGCCAGTCACTCTCCACTCTCTCTCAGCCCTAGGAAGGAGGCACTGGCAAACCACTTCTGAAAAACCTTGCCAAGAAAACTGCAGGGACTATCAAGGCAGTTGCCAGGAGTCAAAACCTGACCTGAAGGCACACACACAAAGGTTTTGTACTTCTGGGTGTCACCCACAGAATCTGCTTGCTTTGGTCATCATATCTTAAGATCAAATGGCCACTTTGTTCAAAATAGCAAAGAATGTTTTGATTTAAAGACAAATCAGTTTATTTTGTGGGTTGTTGCTGGCTTTTGGGGTTTCAGGCGCAGAGTAATCCAAACGTATAAGGCTAACAATATTTTATTGTAGCATAAGGCAACAATGGAGATATAGTACATTATTGCAAAAGGAAAAAACAAAGCATATGCAGAGTTCCATCAGCAGATGTGATGAAAAATCATGGCCCATACAAAGGCCAGGCATAGTTACAATTCAGGAACAGAGTACATGGTAACAGGATAGATAGAAGTCAAGAAGAAAGATGGATGTAGACCCATAGTTCATAGCTGAATTATACACTTGGTGCAGCATTCTGATTGGGTCAGAACATTTTCAAACTGACAATGCATTTACAGAGTTGTACTTACTATAAATCGCCATGAGATGGCAGTTTTGCACATTGTTGTTCCCTTCGGGGAACGGTTCCCATGGGACAAGGGCTGATATCGCTTTGCTTTGGCTATGGAAGGTCACACACCTGTTGTTTACTTGCTTTTTGTTATGGGAACATTGAATGGAAAAATACTAGCTTTACAGGCTGGAAATTCACAGTGAAGGAATCCATTCGCATGAATTCTACATAGAAAAACTCTAACATATTTACACTTGATTTTTCATGGATCACAGTCATCTTCATCAACTGGATGAGGTCTAGTCCTGAAATAGGACTGTAGGACTGTAGGAAGCTTCAAATGGGTAATAGAGTTTGGACAAAGCTTTAATCAAATTATCCCATCCAAGAAGGCTCACAAATCAAAGTAGGCACCAGATTTGAAACAGCTAACAGAACCGGATGACTCCAAAATGCTTTGGAGATTCAATGGCTGTTCTGCTACTTCTGGGATTTTTCACAGACAATATAAAATGTTGCACCTTCAATTCCATATAAGGAGAATGTTGGGATGGTTGAGTGGTATGCTGGGCATTCTGACTGACATCCGTAGCCAATCAGCTTAATGCCTCATTAAACTCTTTGCCTATCAGAGCTCTTTTGGGGTGTGCCTTGTTGGATACATCATCCTGGTCACCAGATTGTTTCTTTGATGGTGCAGAATAGAGGAGGGATTCCCTGATAACCCAATTTTCTTGCCTATTCTGCTACTGTTATGTACATAAAAGGCTTAAAGATGGAACACTCCCTTTGGGATTGTCTGTGCTAATTTCCCATACTACTGTTTCAAGTGGCCCTGGAAAGTCTTATGCCTTTGATGTGTCATATAAAGAATGTAGATGGTTGATGTTAAGTCCTCTTCCCTTTTATCTCTTGTCTGTTGTTCATCTCTCCCTCTCCCTACTTTTCCTGCCTTTTATTCTGTTGTACCAGATAACTGATTTTGGCTGATGTTTAATATATAAATATCAAGCTGTATTTTTTGCTAGCTGAATTGAGTGGTGCATGTGCTTCCTCTGCTCTGGATATGGGGATTGACTGGGAGTGTACTGGGTGCATGCATACAAGCAATAATAGTATATACTGGACCCCCAACAAAGCTTTGATACTTTGCTGAGTGGCCATGAGTGAAAGCAGAACCATGGCTTATATACTTTTGGCCCACTACATTGCAAGGCAAAGAAAGGCAAAGGCAAAACAAAGAAAAAGGCAGACACTGTGGAAATTACTGTGTGACATTGAAATATTTTAGATAAACCCATCCGTGTGACCTTATTATTATTTATCCCTTCCTACTATATAGGTCAGCATGCTACCCATACTATCTTTGAGATACGGTCAGTGAATAGAAACAATCTGGTTTACTAGGCCACAGGTTCCTGACATAGGCTTCTCCCTGTCTCCACTCTTGGTCAATGTGAACTTGGGCCAGTCACTCTCCCTCAGCCCAACTCACCTCACAGGGTTGTTGTTGTGGGGAAAAGAAGAGGAAGAAGTAATAGGTATGTTCACCGCCTTGAGTTATTTATAAAAATAATAAAGGCAGGATAGAAAATAAGTAAGTAAGTAAGTAAGTAAGTAAGTAAGTAAGTAAGTAAGTAAGTAAGTAAGCAAGCAAGCAAGCAAGCAAGCAAGCAAGCAAGTATGTATGTATGTATGTATGTATGTATTGGGGGCATCTCAGCAATTTGTTAGTGAATGCAACTTACATGTGTATGGAGGGGTATCTTTTACCACCACACCAGATCCATCCATGCTTATCTTTTGGATCACTTAAAGTCATTTAAGTGATACCATCTGATGCGGACTAGCTGTATTGGACTTCAGTTCTAATAATCCCCAATCAGCAGAGTCATTAATCCTGTTGGCTAGAGATTATGAGAGTTCAGTGCCTTAAAAAGTACAGGCAGAAAGGGGTGCTCCAAATTATTTAGCTGTCCACTAGAAATACTTTTAGAATAATTTATGGCACAAATTTGTTTCCTTTGGTTTGAACTATTGTTTTGCAAGGATTGGCAGCAATTCATTAACTTATTTTTGAGTCACCTGATAAGGACAAATTAAGCAAGTGAATTCTTTTCTAATAGGGCTAGACTTTAAAATGAAAATATATTGCTTACTTCCACACATCTAGGAAAAGGCTATTTTCAGACTTCTTTTTCCAAATTTTCTTCCTTATTTTCCTGGAAAATAAAAAAGTTGATGCCTGCAATCTTATTTATCAGTGTTTTCCAAACATGTGCCCTCCAGATGTGCAGGGCTACAAGTCCCAGAATTGCCATGTTGGGCAGAAATTGCAGGAGGTGCAGTCTCCATTCATCTGGAAAGTGTCAAGCTGGGAATGTTTGCTATACATGTATACACACTTTTATGAGTAAGCTTCACTGAACTCAATGGACTGGATTTCCTCAGGAAGTAATGGACTCTCCTCCACTGGAAGTATTTAAGAAGAGGCTAGTTGGCCATTTCCAGGACTACAGCAGCTAAAAATTCCTTCATTGATTGAGCAGAAAGTTAGACTGCATGAATTCCAAGGTAATTTACAATTCTATTTTAGGTAGAAGCCAATACAGTAGCCAGACTTGCATTCTAGCAAGTTAGTCATCCAGTTTGTTGAACAAAACATGGAGATTTTTTTTTCCTTCACACCCAGATTTGGAGGGAGGATACTGGGAGCAAATATATTAAGTTTGTTTTCCATTATTTGCATCCCTCAACCTTTCTTTTTTTTTAATAAGAATTTTATTAGGTTTAAAGCAAGAGTAAAAACTACAGAAAAGAAAAAAACTACAAGAAAAAGAAAAAAAACTAAAAAGGTGTGAAAACACAAAAAGAATTTTTTTTAAAGATTACATAAAGAGGTGACTTCCAACTTTTAACAGCAAGAATATACAGCAGTTTCCATAATCAATCCCTTATTCTATATCAAACCAAAATCACATTATTTCTATAAATCATTCTATTAGCACATTATAAAAATCACTAAATACAATTGCTCCCTCCCCTTATATTAAAAGAAAAGGAAATATATAAACCTCCTAATCAACTTCCCCCCCAAAGACAACATTTATTTGATTATTTCCTTCCTACCACTATTCTGTACATTTCTGTCCACTATAATAAAGATCAAACTAAAAAGCATATAAATTGTCTGCTCTTATATAATACTCTTATATAATACTACAATTATAACAATCTTAATCATATTAAACCTAAAACCAAACATTTATTATTATACCTTATTAATCTCAATCCAAATAATTAGAAAGAAATAGTCAGACAAGCCCTGAAAGCAATCCAGATGAACTTTCTTAAACCCTTACCTCACTTCAAAATAAATCAAAGCATTTACATATCTCCACAGTACAGACAAAGCATTTTTCATAAAGAAATCAGACAACCCAACTGCCCCCTTTAAAGGCTCCAACTTCTCAGCAAAAAACCTCCCATAGATAACGACCCCTTCCTTCCCATAACATTCCATCAGAAAGACAATCTCACTTAAAGGGGTCAGCAGCATCAATTCGGTAACATACAACATTGCCAAACACCTCTCTACCATACTAGCACCTCTAGTTGGACACTCTGAACACCACATCCATAATTCGGAAGAATTTGTTTCCAAAGCAAAGATCCTGAAACTGGATACAGATGAAACTATGGTCTCCTTTGATGTGTCCTCCCTTTTCACCAGCATCCCCACCACTCATGCTCTATCCGCTGTCAGGAAGAGACTAGAAGAGGACAGCACCCTGGAAAGGAGAAGCCATCTCAACCCAAACCAGATCTGCCATCTTCTGGACCTGTGTCTTAACACGACTTATTTCACATACAGAGGTGACTTTTACAGACAAAAACACGGCTGTGCCATGGGTTCTCCTGTGTCACCCATTGTGGCCAATTTATACATGGAAGAAATGGAGAAGAAAGCACTCAACACATTCCAGGGAACGGTGCCCACCCACTGGTTTAGGTATGTGGATGACACCTGGGTCAAAATCAAGGCCCAGGAAGTACAGGCCTTCACGGACCATATAAACACTATAGATGCCAACATTAGCTTCACCAGAGAAGACACCAAGGACAACAGACTGGCATTCCTAGACTGTGAAGTCCTCATTGGGACCGGTGGCAAGCTAGAAATAGGGATCTACAGGAAACCCACACACACAGATCAATACCTGATGTTTGACTCCCACCATCCACTGCAGCACAAACTAGGAGTCATCAGGACATTGTCACACAGAGCAGAAACCATCCCCACCTCCATGGATTCCAAAAAGAATGAAAAGCAGCATCTGAGAACAGCTCTGCAGGCCTGTGGATATCCAAATTGGGCCTTCACCAAATCTAAGTCTACCAGACCTAAAACAGCGACAGATAGGGCTGAGACTCAGAGTAAACGGAAGAACCTGGTCATTCCTTACATGGCTGGCGTGTCTGAAAAGATCAAACGGATATTTGGCAAACACCACATACCTGTATATTTCAAACCCACCAACACACTGAGACAGAGGCTTGTACACCCCAAAGATCAAACTCCAAAACACAAGGAAAGCAATGTAGTGTATGCAATCCAGTGCAGTGAGGAGTGCTCTGAACTCTACATTGGAGAAACCAAACAACCTTTGTACAGGAGGATGGCCCAACACAGGAGAAGTAACACCACAGGACCAGAGTCAGCAGTTTATCTTCATCTAAAGGAAAAAGGACACTCATTTGAGGACATTAATGTTCACATTTTAGACAGAGAAGATAGGTGGTTTGAGAGAGGGGTCAAGGAATCCATTCATGCCAACTTGGAAAATCCTTCCTTGAATAGAGGTGGGGGCCTCAGGCATAACCTTTCCCCTATCTTCCTTCCTGCTTTGTCTTCTGTGCCTAGGAAGATTAAGACCATTTCACAAGCTCAACAGCAGCAGGGTAATCTTAACGATCCTCCTTTAAATGATAAAGGGACTTAGAAACAAACATCTCAAAAATAACCATGACCTAGCCCCAGGTGCAAGGTCACACAGCCAGCCTAGAAACATATTTAAGGATTCCCTTACTAACTTTACTCAGACTGAAGAAGCTCCTTGGATAAGGAGTGAAACGTTTCCACTAAGAAAATAGAAATCCAGTTGACATGATTCAAGCCACAGACTGTTCCACCTGGATGACTGAGAACCTTCATAGACAAATCTCACTTAAAGTTTGCAATTCGGTCTGTCCCTTTAATTTCTTCAACTCGACAGTCCGGTCATCATCTAGCATTTCAACAGAAGCTTCAATCTCTCTGTCAGTAAAAACATTTCTATCGTTGTCAAGCTCTTCAATTTCTTCCACACCATCCCCCAGCCAGATGACACATTTTAGAGCTGAAATTTTCTACAGTGTCCCAAATATCTTGCATAGTGACTTGACAAGAATTAAAAAGAATCTGTTTAAGGTCTCGATGGAAATCTGAGAAAGTCTGCTTGAAATCTTCCATGTCTCATGCAGTAGATTATGGAGCCCCCTAGGTGCTTAACCAGCAAAAGTAGAAGGTAATGGAAAGTTTCCAGGACATGTTTACACAAGTGAAAGTATGATAACAAGCAGCTCCCCAGGGAAAGTAGCAGCAGAAAGCTGGAGATTCAAAACAGCAGATTCAACATGTAGGAAAATATTAAAATCTTAAAATTCAGTGCAGAAATAATAACAGGAAAACAAGCTAAAACTTAACAAGGGTTTTAAAAATTAATCCCAAAAATAATGTTAAGCACCAAGAGAGCTTTTCCTTGCTGTAGAAAGCCTCTCTTAGGGTACATAAACTTAAAAAATATAAATTGGGTGATTTAGAAATGGGGTGGCCAGTCTTAATGTCCCTTAAAGGCTACAGTGCGGCTTGGAAATGGTGACATCCCCACCTCCCTGCGTCTCTTACCAGATTAGCACAAACACTGTTTACGATCCTCTGGCTGCAAGATGCCATTCTGGAGGACAGATGGGATGATTCCGAGTATTTTCTTTGCCCAGAAAAACACTCCAGGGTGTCAGGAAAAACCTGCCTGAGCCCAAAAAAACCTGCCACGTTGTCAGTTCTGCCTGCAGAGCCTGCGAGCACAGCTGTTCAGTCCACCATGTCCCCACCAGAAGTCGCATCCCTCAACCTTTCAAAAATATGGCATTTGAAAAATTCCAAGCAACAATCCCATGCACTATTTATTACTTTAAAAAAAATGCATTGGCTTTTTGGGCAGCAGAAAACAGACTATGATGAACAGCTGCTGAAAACACATTATACTTTAATTTGGAGCTATAAATAGTCCAAAATGGATAAGTGAAATGTATCAACTAGGCAAAACTGTATTTCCATTTTAGAATGAAAATACTCTATGCACAAAGGTAAAATAATAATATACCTAATATAAGTTTAAATAAGTTTAAATAATAAATAATAATAAATAAATAAATAAATAAATAAATAAAATAATTATTTTCTATTCATATGAGACAAATAATTTCGCAGGACAAATTCATTCCCATTTTCTCAAGGAACCAATGAATCTGTCTTATACTAGAAAAAAACTGAGGGAACATGGAAAGTATGTGGTAGCGAATAGAAAGGAATTGATAAATAACTACAGGTAATTGCATGTCTGTTGAGCCCTTGAGTTCAGTATGTCAGTGTGAAAAGTTTTCCAAAGAGGTAGCCATGCTAGTCATTTGTAGGCAAGAAAAAGAATACTAATCAATTTTATTATTACATATACTTTTATATATGATGATGATTGATGATGATGATCCATTGTAGGTTTGTAACAGTGCTGCCAGAGTAGATATAGGGGCAGAATTGGGGTCCGGCCCTCTTAGTTTGTTTAAATGGTAAAGGATGCACACAGCATTGAATGAAAAGTGGGGTAAAGCTGCATTTCATCTGGCCAAAGATCATTTAGAGCTACAAAACAATTTGATGGAATGGTGCCATTGAAATCAAACTTGTCTGATATTCTAAACTGATTGGGGGGTCACTGGGAGACATGTATAAAATTCTTTGACTGATGTATTATATATTAATACTGTACAATAATAAACACATATACTTGCCCATGCATCTGGTTGCATTCCATGATGGAGGCTATATGGCAGATGACACACTTTCTTTAGGACTTAACTGAATTTCCTGATTAAAAGATGAAAACGAGAGGTAAACATTTGAGTGGAGAAGGAAGAAGTTAATGATAAGAATGAACATACAGTATCACCAGGTGGCTAAAAGCTTTCTGTGCTTTCCCCCCTTCCTTGTTTGTTTTGCTCTGGTTTTACAACAGACTCCCCCTCAGCAGTGGATGCCCTTCATGCTAATGTTGGAGGCATTACTGCAAAATGAAGTGGGAGGGTTCCCAGGAACACTCTAGAGATGAAATCATAAATACCCCAAAGGACACTTTTAGCTTTCCAGCCAAAAAGTTAAAAGTTATTATGTTAAAAGTTACGTTAAAAAGTTATGTATGAAATGATAGTAATATGTGCATACATCAGTGTGCTATTTTATACCTCTTTCTGCTCGGGTTGCACCCACTTTGCCAGTTGTCCTGCCCATATGTAGGTCATGAACACATTCCACAAAACCAGTCAGCAGCTATTGCCCATGAGTGTCTGTGGAGCTGTAAAGGGTGTAAGAGACATCACATGCATCATGAAGTAATCATGCACTTGACATGAATTATGTAATTTTGGCTGGTACTGGACAACTGTGCCCTTGGGCCAGAAAAATTATCCACCTAAGGTAAATAGGCAACTTTTTGTTTGGCTGAACTCAGTACATGGATTTACTGCAAAAAGTAGACAGGACCAAGAAAAAACTAAATTTTATTTCTCTTAAATTAGATGAAATGTATTTGAATAGGTGTCAGGATCGCATTCATGCAAATCCTGCCATTACTAGCACACGCTTGGGGCATTGAAAAAGATGCGTGTCAGCCGGAGAGAGAATTCAGCACTTGGGAGGGGGAGCGCATTCCAGCAATAGCCAGAGACTGTTAGAGACTGTTTTCCCGATCGTCAAGGTCGCGCACCTGCAAGACAGAGAAAGGGGGGGAGGTTGCCACGGAGTGGGAAAATGGACGTTGACATAATGGTTGGAGAAGGGGCTGTCCCATTGGGGGAGAGGGAAATTTTAAACTGTATGCTTTTGGCAGGAATCCTCATTTGGGTCTTTAGAAATGCTTTGAGTTACATGTATTCTTAATCAATCTTATTCTGCAATTTAAATGAACTGCATGGAGAAGTGTGTGTTAAGGATTTGAACTCAGGGTCATCACAATAGGATATACAGTAATTAATACAATTACTTCCCAATGAGTTTTTCCTCATTCTGTCATTTTAAAATTACTGTTTGGTGACAACTTTTTAAGGAACTTTTAGGGACTGCAACCCTGAAATTGCAGATTCAGTACCCGGTTCTAAGGTATGCAGTGCTATATATCAAGACACACCATCTTGCTTGATTATCAATTTCGTAAAATTCCACGCACACATCATAACCAAAATAATAGTTTCTTCCATACAGAATGCCCCCTGATCAGTGCAGTGGGGTAAAGGGTATTAAATCTGGTATCTCTTATTCTGTCATAGCTACTGTTGTGCCTGATAAAAGTTGCTGTTCCCATGGTCAAAATGCTCCAGCGTATTCATTTCTATGTTTGGCTGAAAAAGCTGTTCTGTTGAATGATGAACACATGGCACTGACCAAACTAGAATGTTTGATTGTTTGCACGGCCTTGCAATGCTTTATCATTACTTTACTTATTTAGGATGGTCTTCAGCTTAAGTATTTTTCTTTTAAGAAATCAGCCCATAGGCTTTTAAATTCTTCACTCTTTGCTCTTCTCAAAGCACCAGGGCTTGGGTTTTATAACAATGACCTCAATTTTTTTCTACGTAAACATCAAAATGTAGATATTTGATCCACCTTCTCAGATTTATTATTTGACTTCCCATTAAGTTGGAGCCATTAGCATTAGCCCTCCCTGCCTCACGGTGAAGCCAGTCTTGCATAAAACACACAACCAGATGACGTTGAAGAGTTAAGTTGCAAGTGCACCCTTGCATTGGTTGTAACATTGCTATGTAGAGGTCATTGTCCAATTTATCTCTTAGTGCACATACAAGCCCTAGACTGCGGAGTGAGATTAACCAATGCAGCAGAAAGATACACAGTGATTCATCATAACAACAAAGCAGGGCAAGTTTATCAGGGATTTCAGCTGGTTGAAGCCTTTGTAGAACAATATAGAAACAAATTGTTTGGCCTGCTCTGTTTGGAGTGGAGGAATATGATGCAGATAAGTAGAAAGCCACAGTTCTCAGACATTGCAATGCACACAAATTATTCTTTTGTGGTACAGGAAAAAGTAATTTCTTTTTCATATTGGGTGGGATTGGCTTTAGGGAGTTTCTGTTACAGTACCTTTTCAAGTACAGTAGCTCTTTTTGTGATAGGAAACATATTTCACGAAACAGCTTGTAAGGCCAGAAAACAAAGCAAGGAGAACATGATCTCAATCAATTAGGAATAAGTGGATGGGTTTTGTCATGGGATTTGTTGAAGAAGCAACTACAAATTTGTCTAAATTTACATCATCCCGAAATGGCCTTTCTTTGATATAGCTGCTAAGGAAATCTGAACTTAACAGGATCTCCTTGATAAATTCTGTTTACATCTATTTCCCTCCACTCCCCAATTATCTGGAATGCAGTTTGGGATGATACTTTATTTCAGCTTTCTCTCTAAGGATACCTCTTGGCTGGCAAATTAAGGCTGAAAGATGCCTAAGTGGAAGTTTTCTTCATTGTTACCAGAAATGTTAAAAATTAGCATGTATTCATGTTGTGAATACTGTAAGAAGACATAGCAGACAAGAACATAGCTGACAACATACAGTGCAAGGACTGTAACAGCCTTATCAAGGAACTAACTTCCTAATCAAGGAAATACCAAGGAGAAAACTACACCCCCACCAAAACTGGCAAGGCAAGTTACTGTATATTCCTCCCCCTGGACCTTACCACCATGGGTGACCCTACCAGGAGTACATGACTCCTGATGGCTTCACTCACAGTGTTCATTGGAAACACACAAGCCCACTCACCACAACAAGGTGACGATCCAGCGAGGGGATCTAATTTGATTTTGATTAGTTTATCTAATTTGATATTCTGTTTCCGTAAGCAGCAAACCCCCAAATACTAATAATTTAAAGGCTCTGAAACATGGAGGCTTCATATAGCTGTAATGAGTGACACCCATGTATAGCTTTGCACTCATCTGTAATCTCCTTTTAAAATAATCTTGAAGGCATTTTTATCTTTTAAGCTAGTGGCTATCAATACATCTTGAAAATTTTATCAGTTGAGTGTATATGAATTATTTTGTCTATCAGAAAAATAATTCTATATTTTTTTCAGTTTCATGGAAAGTAATTTGCTTTCAAAGTTTATTTCAAGGCAAGAGAAAATGTCAATCAAATTCTCCCAGATAAAATTCATTTACTTAATAAGATAATGGCCAAAGGGTTTGTGCAAATATTCTACCAAAGCTCGTCCTCCATTCAATATTTTATTTTATTGTATTTGTATATCAATGGGCAGTGCTAACCCAATGGAAATACATGAAAAAAAGTCAAAGTGGTAACAGATTTTCTCTTTCTAGACTCAAACATTCACCGGGATGGTGACTGTAATCATGAAATAAAGAGATGGCTGTTGTGGGTCTTCCGGGCTGTGTGGCCGTGTTCTGGAAGTTGTGGTTCCTAACGTTTCGCCAGCATCTGTGGCCAGCATCTTCAGAGGGCAGGAGCACAGATAGAAGCAAAATCTCTGAGATTTTGCTTCTATCTGTGCTCCTGCCCTCTGAAGATGCTGGCCACAGATGCTGGCGAAACGTTAGGAACCACAACTTCCAGAACACGGCCACACAGCCCGGAAGACCCACAACAGCCATTGAACTCCGGCCGTGAAAGCCTTCGACAATACAAATAAAGAGATGTTTGCTACTTGGGAAAAATACTATGACAAATCTAGACAGAATATTAACATGCAGAAACATTGCACTGATTACAAAAGTACGCACTATAAAGTCCATGCAATTTTCATTTATATTATATGACTGTGAAACCTGGATCATCAGAATGGCTGAATGAAGAATTGCTGCTTTGAATGGAGGTGTTGAATACAATTTTTGATTATATACCGGAGTGCAAGAAGAAGAAATCATTCAATAATAGATGAAATAAAACCAGACTGCTCTCAAGAAAACCAAATAATGAAGCTAAAAGTTAGATATTTTGGACAAAAATATCTAATAAAAAAGCAAGAGTTATTAGAGAAGTCTCTCATATGTAGAACATTTAATGCATTTGAAAAAGATGCCAACTGAACTAGAGACTATCACTGATATCACAAGCATAAGTTTACTAGAATTCAAAGAAGCAGTTACTGATAGATAATCCTTGCAAAATAATGTCTATCAGATCAGAAAGAACTGGAAGCAAGTGAACAACTGACCAACACCAAAAAGCTTAATGTAATTGAAGAGGTATCTTGGATTTTAAGAAAAGCATATTTTAATTAACTCTGAGTAGCGATAAGTAGGATTCATGACAGCAGAAGCTAATTAAAAAAAAGAAACTAAAGATTAGTGGGAATTCCTAAAAAAGGAGATACTAGAAGCACAAAGGCAAACGGTTGCAATGAACATAAAAATGGAACACTGCTGAAGAAGCACAACAAATTTACAGAATATATGAAAAAAGGAATGGTCACACATGTAATCATTTTTTTTTAAATATATTTTATTAAGTTTTAAATATACAAAGTTAAAAGTTGGAAACAGAAAAAGAAAAGAAATACAAATCAAAGAAAGAAAGAAGAAAAAAAGTGTAGCAAAGCAAAGAAAAAAAAAAGAAAAAGATGAAACATAGAAAATAGTCAACTTCCAACTTATCTCTGGTCATAATAGTTAAGAGAATTTATCTTACTTGCTAGGTCTATATATAATATTAAAAAAACATTTCTTGTCTAATACTGTATATCAATTTATCTATATTTTAATCTTCAAATCCCCATATAAGCTTTGCCCCTCCTGCATTTTACAAATAGTCCTTCAATGGTTTCCACTCTTTAAAAAGTAATAATATATATTTTAATCTTCAAAACCCCATAAAGGCTTTACCCCCCCCCTGTATATTTCAGATAGTCCACAATAGTTTCCACTCCTTAATAAAATAAAAATTTGAATTTTCTTCTAATAAACATGTCAATTTATCATTTTCTGCCAATCCATCAATTTTAACATTCAATCAATATCATTGGTAAAATCTAATTTACCCCAATTTTTAAGAAGTCCTTATAAGTCATTTATCTCTATTTCTTACTTCTATCTATGAAATGTTTCTTACGTTCTCCTGGTGCATCCCTCATATCTGTCTTGTATTTCTCTAAAAATGTTTTTACTTTTAAAGTAGAGGCTATCCTTAACTTTTGCCCTTTAAGCACTTTCTTTTCTCTAGCATACCATGAATTAGCTCTAAAAGTTTTATCTATTTCCAAATCCAAATCTTGTTCTCTCATTTCTAAAAATTTAACTAATTCAAAAACAATCCTTTCTCTTGCTTTTTCATTTAGTTGTTCTAGGGATGCACTCAATCTCCAAATATGTTCTTCTTCTATCATTTCTGCTAAGGCAATAATATCTAAGTTATATTCAACTTCTTTAATGAAACTTTCTGAGTTAATCTCTAATTTCTGCATCTGGCCTTGCATCTCTTTGAATTCCCCTGATAAGGTATTAACCACTTCCTTGACTATCTGCTCTTCTTTTTAAATTCTTGTTTTATTTCCTGGATTGGTTCTTCTTTTGCCTCTTCCATCTTCTTAACTACTTGTTGTCCCGATAAATCCACCTTTTTGTCCATCTTTTTTTCTAAAGTAAATAATTTTTCCATCTGCTTGTTGATTTGTTGACCCAAGTTAATACTTGCATCCATTTTTTTATTTGATAAAGTATTTGCTTCCAGAATTGCATCCAGAATTTTTTTTTCTTCTGCCGGTGGAACTTCCATAGATGCACTTCCAATTTCTTTTTCTTTCTCCTTGTCTCTCTTCATCCTCAAAGCCATATTCGTCATAATGTAGATAATATTCCTGTAAAAGAAAAAGGAAAGAGGGAAGAGGGAGAAATAGAAAAAAAAGGAGAGAGATAATAATTGTTGCAATAGTTGTTTGCAAAAAGGAGGGAGTGAAAAAGTACCAAAAGTAAAAACAATCCTTTAAAAAATAATTGTCATAACACCGGGATTGTAGTCCATACAAAAGGCAAAAACAGTCCTTTAAAAATAATTGTCATCATAATTCATTTGTAATCCATTAGATATGTAAGTCCATGTAATTTCAAGAACAAGAGATAAAAAGGCAAATGGAAATTTGACTGTAGTCAAAATAATAATGGAAACGATAAACAATTCCAAGGTTTCACATGCCCACTTATAACTCTTCAATCCAACCAAAAGTAACTGAGGGGAAAAAAATTATATAAGATATATAAAAAAAGGCTGTAATAATCCAAATAGCTTTTTCACCCAAAGTACATATTAAACAGTCAGATTTCTATATATAAAAAAGAGTCCAAACAAAGCATAAACATTTAAAAGAGGGCTAATAAAAAGAAAAAGAGGAAGGTTCTTTTCCTGGCAATAATCACCAAAAAAAAAAACATAAAAAGCAAAATGTTATTTAGTCCATATTTATTCCATATAAAATCAAAATCCAAATAAAATAATTCCAAAATAAAAATGCATTCAATTACCAATAGATATGGAACTTAAGTCAAAGTAAAAGTAAAAAGAAAAACACTTTCGTTTGTGGCAAAGTCAATTAGCTTTCCATTCCCACCAGTTTACCATCCTTTGACAAGAAATAAATAAAACACCAGCAATTATAGATCAAGTCCAGAGATAAATCTTAGAGCTTAATAGGAAAAATAATATTGAAAAATAAAAGGTGTGCCTAAAAGATTGGATGAGGAGCTACTTATCTTTCCTAGATTCACGGCTTCCGCGGAGCTTCATGTAGATTCCAGTCGCCTTTTGCCGCTCCAATCTCCCTTCCCCCATGGTGGAAATACGGGGGTCGGAAGAGAGCAGCGAATCCAGCGACCCTTGTGAGCAATCTTCTGCTCACCCTCTCTTCGAGGGTGATTTTTCGGCTATTTTTTTCCCTTCAAATCGCCGCAAACGGCAAGCCGTGGAATCGAGGCTGAGAGCCTCGGTTCGTCGCTCCACTCAGTCCAACGCCCGGAAGTGGTCACACATGTAATCATTATAAAAATAGAGATGGAGTCAGAAAAGCTACAGTTTAGATTAAGCTGAGGTTGGAGGAAGATGTTAACAAAAATAACTTTTGATATGTTCAAAATAAAAGAAAGAGAAAAGAGAAATTTCCCAGTTGCTATTTTATTTCAACATTCTTCAAAAAGGGGTATGTTTTCCATCACACAGTTGGATGAAGAGGCAGGATTTAGGGTTAGGTTTCATAGAAATGTGTAGGGGGTGCGATGGCTCAGCAGGTAAGACGCCAGGCTTGTTGATCAGAAGATCGCAGGTTCGGAGGTTCGAATCCCTAGCCCTGCGTGCCGAGTGAGCTCCCACACTCGCCCCAGCTCTTGCCAACCTAGCAATTCGAAAGTATGCAAATGCAAGTAGATTAATAGGTACCACTTCGGTGGGTAGGTAACAGCGTTCTGCGTGTGTCATGCCAGCCACATGACCGTGGAAGCATCTTCGGACAACGCTGGCTCTTAGGCTAACAAACGGAGATGAGCACCGGCTCCTAGAGTCGGACACGACTGTGCGGGGGAACCTTTACTTTTCATAGAAATGTAGTGTTAGGTTTCATAGAAACATAGGGTTAGGCTTCATAGAAACTAGGGAGTATCTATTTACTTTGAATGAGTTTAAATATCGAGAGCTAGAAGAATATCATCCTAGGGTTCTATTTTTATCTATTATCTTTGAGAAAATTCTGGAGAAACTGATGACTGAAAGAGAAAAAATGTCACTATCTTCAGAAAAAAAAAAAAAAAAGAGGATCCAGGGAACTACTGATTTCAATATGATATCAGTACCTGGGAAATTTTTAGAGCAGATCAAATGTACTCATTTTGAATATATGTGGTATTCTCCTGGACTGCCTTCACGAGTTTGTTTGTTTATTTATTTATTTATTTATTTATTTATTTATTTATATGTTAACTTGTATTACCGCTCCATCTCCCCCGAGGGGGACTCTGGGCGGTTTACAGTACAACAATTTAAAATCTTTAAAAGTAACTACAATTTAAAATACATTACAAAACTAATACATTAAATATAATGTAGTTAATGATGAGTTAATGAGTTAGGGGTGGGAGTGGTTCTCCTCTTTCCTCTGTGGCCAATCCCAATCAGTATTAGTGGGGGGAGAGATCTAACTCTAGAGCCCTACTTTGCAGTATTCCTCAAGGTTCCACATTCCCTGCTCCTATTCAACATGTGAGGCAATCCACCGGCATGGGGTGAGGTATCATAAGTATGCTGATGATACCCAGTTATACATCTCTACCTTGGGCTGACCAAGCAATGTCACCAATGTTCTTTCCTGCTGTCTGGAGGCTATGGGGATCTGAATGGGGAGGAACAAGCTTAACACAAGAAAGTAGTCCACAGAATTCCAGTCAGCTGGCTGATGATGGCTGGATGGCATAACAATTAATTAAATACATGAAAATTATACTCCAATTGAGTTTATCAAATATTTCTCATCAAATTGTAGAAAAATATCAAGTGGGTCTCACATGGATCAGACCAGAGTCCTCCTAAACAAGTAGATGGGGGGAATGTTTATCAAATTTATTTATTTATTTATTTATTTATTTATTTATTAATTATTCGAATTTATCACCGCCCATCTCTACAACAGTAGACTCTGGGCAGTTTACAACAATATGATAAAAACAATTAAAACTTATACAACTAACATCCACTATAATAATAAATAGAAAAATCCAAAGATGGTAAGTTCTTAAAAGGAGGGTATTACTAAGCCAACCACCCCCAGGAAGAACTATTATTTCCTTCGTTCCAAGCAAGGCAGCAGTTTGTATAATTTGTATAAATTTGCAGTTGGTATAAAACTGGGTGGGATAGTTAATAACCTAGAAGACAGAAATAAAATTCAAAACTATCTTGACAGGTTAGAGCAGCCTTTCTCAACTTTTTGATTCTGGAAGAACCCTTGAAATATTTTTCAGGCCTCAGGGAACCCCTGCACATTCAGGCTCAAATATAGGCCAGAAATTACAAAAATATTATATTCGTTTCATGTGTAGACTTGTATATATGCATTAAAAGTGTTCTTAAACTAAGAATAAAGAGTGAAACTTACCTCTTTAATGTGAAGTTGCCTGAATTTGAAATAATTTTGAAAATAAATTGTGATCTCCCAGGGAACCCCTAGTGACCTCTCGCAGAACCCTAGGGTTCCACAGAACCCTGGTTGAGAAACCCTGTGTTAGAGAAATGAGCTGAATGCAATTTAAGAGAGAAAACTAACAGAAATCAAAATGTACAGGTATGCATAGGGAGAAATTTTGCTTGGAAATAGTATTTGTGAAAAAGATTTTGGAAGAGTCTCTCTGTCTATCCGTTCAGTCATGTCCGACTCTCGGTCACTTTGTGGATCGATGCTTTCCATGCCTTTCTATCTCTTACAGCTTCCTTTAGTTCCATCAAAGTCATTCCAGTGTCCCTTCTGATGGTGTCAAGCCAGTGAGTCCTAGGGCGGCCCCTTCTTCTTTTATTCTTCTTTTTTCTTTTTCTTTCTTTTTTTGGAAGAGTACCTGACTGAAAACTGAATCTAAATCAACAGGGTCATGTGGCAAATAGAGTTTTACCCTGGTTAATTAGTTTCAAAATCATGGGAGCTCATAGTTCTTCTTCAGTCTCCATGGCCAGAGTGCACCCTAAGTACTGTATCCAGTTCGGGGCTCTACACTTCTGGAAGGATTCAGAAAAAATGGAACAAGTTCTAAGAATGGCAGTGAAGATGATTAGAAATCTGGAAGAAAGTTCTCGGGAGAAAGTTAAAAAGAACTAGGCCTGTTCAGTTTTAAGAACAAAAGCCTGAGGAGAGTGCTTTCAAAATATTGGAAAGGCTGTAGAGAAGGTCAAGACACATCCTTTTTTGTTCTGTAGTGCATGGCATAGAATAATGGATTTGAATTACAGGGAAACAGATTCTGATTGACTGTTTAAAAAAAAACACTTCCTAGCAGTAATAGCTGTTCAATTGTGTACACAGTTACCCAGCAAGTTGGTGGCCCTCCTTCACTAGATGTGGAGGTTAGAAAGCCATTTGTCAAGGATACTTTAAATTGGATTCCTGCCCTGAGCAGGGGGTTAGACTCTGACCTGAGTGCCCCCTCCAAACTCTGATTTATGTTCCATACCTATATTAAAGTATAGACACAATGCCATTGAGTACAAACAGTAGAGAAGCCCTTCATCTCTTGAGTGTCGTTTTTCTAGAGACACTTGATTGGCCACAGTTGGAGGTAAAAAGCTGGTCTATACAGGTAGTCTTCACTTGCCGACTGGCCGCTTAAAGCTGTTTGAAGTTACAACGGTACCCCAAAAGTAGATTTCTGACTGGGGCCCGAAATTATGACCCTCACAAGGCCTCCGCGATCACGTGACCCGGATTCGGCCATCCTGGAAGTGGTGGCCATTTTGGGTCACAAGCCCACCCTTTGGTACCAGAAAGTCCTCCAGGTTTACGATGCTGGATTTCTGAGGGAGCAGGCCCGGTCATGTAGCCGCACTACTTCCTGTGATTTAGCAGCCGGCAGAGGGAGCCTTGTGTGTGTGCCTTACTGTACAGGAAAAGTAAGCACTGTACTTATGCTTGTCTTTAATTTTCCCCCAGTTTTTGTTTAAATTAGGTAGAGATTTGTATGGTGCCATGGATGTTCCATCCTCTGCCTGTCTGATTTTTTTATATATTTAACAATACTGAATGCTGGTTTATTGTTTTTAAAACAGTTGTTTATTCCAACAGTTTCCTTCCTTTACAGTATTTTCCTGTCCTGACTAAAGCTCGAAGCAGGAAGGGGTTAAAAGTTCTTTATTGACAAATGTACAACACAAGTAATGAAGGCAAGAGGTTGTAAAGGGCCCCAAAATGACCACATTTTAGGCTCCTGGTTCATGCTCACGCGGGAAGCTGCCACGTGGTTGACACAGTTGGGAGGTCTGGGGCTAGTGCAAGGCTAGGGTCCAACCTGGTATCCAACAGTTCCATCAGGTGAGGGTCTGGCACGTGGCTTGGCGAGGTGGCAGGAAGGGCATCAGGCATGGGGCGTGATTGCACTACAAGGCAGGGTGCCAGCGCGCCACGAGGCAAGGTGTCAAGGCAAGGTTCCAACGTGAAGCGCAGCAGCATGGCAAGGTAGGATTCCGGCGCAGAGCATGGTGGAGTAGCAAGGCAGGGCTCTGGTGTGAAGTGCAGCGGCATGTCAGGATTCCGGCGCAGAGCTTGCCGGAGCGGTAAGGCAGGGCTCTGGCGCGAAGCGCGGTGGCACGGCAGAACAGGATTCCGGCGCAGAGCTTGTCGGAGCGGTAAGGCTGTCAGATTTCCCGTATGAAATTGGCAAATATTTTCTGTACGGAGAAAAGCTTCTCATGATGACGTAACGCCAGGTGGCTAGATAACAAAAAGCCTTCCCATAACTTTGAATGGCTTTGCTTACATCTCCATTAGATATGAATTATTTACGTCTAGTTTCTAAACCTTCCCATGAAAACAATTCCCCCTGAAGCCTTCGTGGGAAGCCCTGGGAGAACAGGGAGGGGGAGATCACGTGCTTGCTTAGATGCAGCACTGCCACACAATGCTATGTGCTATGGCCTACACAAAGGCCTGGTGTGTGTCACACCTAACTTCCAGCCAATCAGAAAGCTGGAAGAACTGAATATCTAACCATGCAAAACGGTGTTCTATGCTTCTTGACTTTTTGTGTCTTTAGCCATGTAGTTCTTCACGTGTATTCTACTTCTGCGGACTGGGCAGTGCGTAGTTATGCCTGGCTTTGGGTATAGGCCGTGGCATGAGCTCTGGCCCTGGGATCAATACACGGATCTCTGCTTATAAGTTTGTTTTTGTTTTTCCTTATTGCAATAATGTAACATATGCATTTATTGCCTTAACTATATCTGTATTTATTGCCTTATGCTACAAGTAAACACTTTTAGCCCTAAACGATGCACTCTGTCTGGTTTATTCTCAAGCCTTGATTTTTTCCCTTTAAGCCAGCATACATCCTATCAGGCTATGTTGCCCAGAGAGACATTTGCGTTTTCTTTGTTGCGTTGGGACCTGGCTGTAAAAGGGAGTTTGTTTTTAGAGGCTGATTTCAGAATAAACGTGTTTTCTTTGAGTAGTCAGCAATGGCTGAACAGAGTCTGGTCAGTCTGCCATTTGAGCCTTTAGATGGCACAAACTATCTGACCTGGTGTGTGGAGATGAAATCATTCTTTTTGCAAGAAGATATGTGGCGAGTCCGCCTCCAGAGGATCCCTCTGAAGTAGTGTAAGCGTGTTTGGACCGTGCTTATAGTTTTTTGCGTTTGGGACTCAACTCCTCTGAATGGAAGTATATCAGCCACTCAAGGATTGCGTAATGAGTGCTGGGAGGCTATACAAAGTAGAACTCTGTTGCCCTTGGTGGACTACTAAGACAGCTTTATAGTTTGAAGCTGCAACCAGGCTGAGACTGTGATGACCCACCTTGGTGAGCTCAAGACTTTGTTTGCTGCATTTGAACAAGAAGGCATGTTTTTCTGGGACTATGAAAAAACGTGCGTGATTTTGCCAAGCTTGGACAGCAGGTTTGATCTACTGGTCGAGAAAGCAAAGACGCTATCTCCCTGCGACCTTCCTGTGGATTATTTTACAAGCCACCTCCAGAAGCCATCTGTTATTGTTGTTCCTGAGATTTCCAAACAGAGCATTTCAGCTGAAGTGAAACCTGGAATGGAATCTACATTTGCTGTGGTTCGATGTGATTATTCTTCTCAGAAAATCACTGGAAGGCTGTTCCCTGCCATCGTTCAGCGGATGCTGTCAGTGCACAAGAGGCCTGATTTACGAAGGGAGGGGAAGCCACAAGCCAGAAGCCAGAAGTCAGCTAGACAACGAATCCAAGTTTTCTACTCTGCCAGCTGCTGTGTGTAAGCATTTCTCCAGAGACTTAGTTGTTGAATTCGGCTTGCAGCCTTGAGTTCAGCAAGTTATTTCAACAACACATAATATCCCCAAACACTTGATCCAGATCATTATAGAGGATGCAAAATGGTGACCACACTGGCAACACAGTTGCTGCCATGCCAATGCTGTTAAACAACAACTCCCATCATTCCTCAACATTGTCAATGTGGGTTGAATTTGATTGATTGATTATGTGCCATCAAGTCATTATGATCCATCAGTTTGTTTTCTTGGCTGTCCACAGTATTCTCAGGACTCTTCTCCAACATTACAGTACAAAGGCATCAACACTCTTCCTATCTTGCTTCTTTAAAGACCAACTTTCACTTCCACAGTGTGTTACAGGGAATACCATGCCTTGCACGATTCTGATCATTGTAGGCATAGACCAGGGCTTTCCAAAGTTTTTCCCGCTGCGACACACCAACCGGCGTTGGTGTGTCGCCGCGGGAAAACCCGGAAGTGCGGCAGCGCACAAAAACCCGGAAGCACTGCTGCGCTTTCGGGTTTTGCGCGCTGCAGTTGGTGTGTCGCCGTGGGAAAACCCGGAAGCGCTGATGATGATCAGCGCTTCCGGGTTGTGTGGCGACACACCAGGCTGTGTGTGGCGACACACTTTTGTGTCGTGACACACAGTTTGGAAAGCTCTGGTGTAGACACATCACGGCATTTGAATATCTTTTCCAAGGACTTCATGGCTGATCTACCAAGTGCTAGTCTGCAGCATATTTCTTGACAGCTTGTTCCTTTACTGTTGATGGTTGATCCTAAAAAGCAGAAGGTATCCACCACTTCAATATCTTCATTGTCAATCCTAAGTTGCATTTGCTGACATGTATTCTTAAACTTCACAAAATCTTTCAAATAAAAGGGAAGAACCTACGGTACATATAGTATTGATGACTTTCTTTATCTCTTTTTGCTGTTGAACATGGCTGTGTCCTAAGGCAAACTCTAAGATGCTTAATCAGATACATCTTGAAACACTCTTCTTTAATCATCTTAGTGTAAGAGCAAGGAGAGATAAGAAGGCCTTCTTAAATGAACAATGCAAAGAAATCGAGGAAAACAATAGAATGGGGAAGACTAGAGATCTCTTCAAGAAAATCGGAGATATCAAGGGAACGTTTTGTGCAAAGATGGGCATGATAAAGGACAAAAAAGGCAGGGACCTAACAGAAGCAGAAGAGATTAAGAAGAGGTGGCAAGAATACACAGAAGAACTATACAAGAAAGATCTTAATATCCCTGATAAATACGATGGTGTGGTCACTGACCTTGAGCCGGACATCCTAGAGAGTGAAGTCAAGTGGGCCTTAGGAAGCATTACTAACAACAAAGCTAGCGGAGAAGACAGTATCTCAGCTGAGCTATTTAAAATCCTAAAAGATGATGCTGTTAAAGTGCTGCACTCAATATGCCAACAAATTTGGAAAACTCAACAGTGGCCACAGGATTGGAAAAGGTCAGTTTACGTTCCAATTCCAAAGAAAGGCAATGCCAAAGAATGTTCAAACTACCGTACAATTGCGCTCATTTCACATGCCAGCAAGGTTATGCTCAAAATCCTACAAGCTAGGCTTCAGCAGCATGTGAACCGAGAACTACCAGAAGTGCAAGCTGGGTTTCTAAGAGGCAGAGGAACTAGAGATCAGATTGCCAACATTCGCTGGATCATGGAAAAAGCAAGAGAGTTCCAGAAAAACATCTACTTCTGCTTCATTGACTACGCTAAAGCCTTTGATTGTGTGGATCACAACAAACTGTGGCAAAGTCTTAAAGAGATGGGAGTACCAGACCACCTTACCTGTCTCCTGAGAAACCTGTATGTGGGTCAAGAAGCAACAGTTAGAACCGGACATGGAACAACCGACTGGTTCAAAATTGGGAAAGGAGTACGGCAAGGCTGTATATTATCACCCTGCTTATTTAACTTATATGCAGAGTACATCATGAGAAATGCCGGGCTGGATGAATCACAAGCCGGAGTTAAGATTGCCGGGAAAAATATCAACAACCTCAGATATGCAGACGATACCACCCTAATGGCAGAAAGTGAAGAGGAACTAAAGAGCCTCTTGATGAGGGTGAAAGAGGAGAGTGCAAAAGCTGGCTTGAAACTCAACATTAAAAAAACCCAGATCATGGCATCTGGTCCCATCACTTCCTGGCAAATAGAAGGGGAAGAAATGGAAGCAGTGACAGATTTTATTTTCTTGGGCTCCAAGATCACCGCAGACGGTGACTGCAGCCATGAAATTAAAAGACGCTTGCTCCTTGGAAGGAAAGCTATGGCAAACCTAGACAGCATATTAAAAAGCAGAGACATCACCTTGCCGACAAAGGTCCGTATAGTTAAAGCTATGGTTTTTCCAGTAGCAATGTATGGCTGTGAGAGTTGGACCATAAGGAAGGCTGAGCGCCGAAGAATTGATGCTTTCGAGCTGTGGTGCTGGAGAAGACTCTTGAGAGTCCCTTGGACTGCAAGGAGGTCAAACCAGTCAATCCTAAAGGAAATCAACCCTGACTGCTCATTGGAAGGACAGATGCTGAAGCTGAAGCTCAAATACTTTGGCCACCTAATGAGAAGAGAGGACTCACTGGAAAAGACCCTGATGCTGGGAAAGACTGAGGGCAAAAGGAGAAGGGGACGGCAGAGGATGAGATGGTTAGATAGCATCACCGATGTAATGAACATGAATTTGAGTAAACTCCGAGAGACAGTGGAGGACAGGAAGGCCTGGCGTGCTATGGTCCATGAGGTCACGAAGAGTCGGACACGACTGAACGACTGAACAACAACAACAACAAAGAGCAAAACTGAGAAGTTGCAGTGTGAAGGCACAATCATGCAAATTTGCTTTGCTGCTTGGGGCACAGAATTCAGTGCAGCTCTGTCTGCTCCTATGGGAATTAAGGGAACAATTAAGGGTTCTTCTGGACTCACTGGCAGCCGTGGCCAGAAGGGATTTTGCACAGCTTCGTGTTGTGCACCAGTTACGCCCTTTCCTGGATCAGGATGCCCTCCGTACAGTCACTCATGCCCTGGTCATCTCCCATATAGACTATTGCAATGCGCTCTACATGGGGCTACCCTTGAAGAGTATCCGGAAGCTTCAACTGGTCCAAAATGCGGCTGCTTGCGCAGTTATTGGTGCGCCAAGATCAGCACATGTGACACCCTTGCTGCGACGGCTGCACTGGGTACCTGTGTGCTTCCGGGTCCAATTCAAGGTGTTGGTTATCACCTTTAAAGCCCTACATGGCATGGGACCAGGTTACCTGAGGGACCGTCTCATCCCCATAATGTCGAACCGTCCCACTCGGTCATTTAGAGAGGGCATGCTGCGGATCCCGTTGGTAAGGGAGTTTCACCTGACGGGGTCTAGAAAGCAGGCCTTCTCGATAGTTGCACCCACCCTTTGGAATATGCTGCCCCCGGAGGTGAGGCAGGCCCCATCGCTCCCGGCCTTCAGAAAGAACTTAAAGACCTGGTTCTGCCGCCTTGCGTGGGAGGGGGGGGGAACAGCTCCTCTTGGGGATGGCTGGTGCCATAGAGCCCTTTTAAACATCGACCCATCAAATCTTGGATTTTTATTTAAATTTTATTGTATTGGAGAGTATTTATATATGCTGTTTTAATTGTTGAATTTTAACCGTCGATTTTTTTGTAAACCGCCCAGAGTTCCCTTGCGGGAAGATGGAGCGGTAAATACAAGTCGAATTATAAATAAATAAATAAATAAAACATGCCATTAGTGAGAAATACTCTTCACTTGCAAGATGGGACAGCATATGAGTACTTGAGTTTCAAACTGATATAAGGAATGAAAACAAGCCCCCAAGTTAAAAAAATAAGATTTTTCTCAATGTGCCAGACAACCATGTAATTCCCTGCATTTATTGTGCTTTTGATAATTTGCTCTTGAAAGGTAACAATATGACAATTGCTGATGGATCTCAGAGTGGTTGCAGCGCCATCACATACAGTACTTTGCATGCAGAAGGTCCCAGGATCAACCTTTGACATCTCCACTTAAAAAGATTCTGGCAGCAGGTGATGGGTGAGGTTCAATTACTGAAACAGCATGGCATAGTATTAGTGACAGTGGAAGGGAAGCTCCCAATGTGATGATGTCATAGCATGGGGTAAGTGCTTTTTAGTATTATGCCATGGCCTCATTGGCAACACAGCTTCTCCAAGTCATAGGGATATGCTTTTGTTCTTTAATAAATGAAACATTGAACCAAATGGGGTTTATTCAGTTCATCTTTTATTTATAAAATAAACTGCATGTGGTTACTTTATTGTAAACTGCTGAGAGATCTCAATACTCAGCAGTATCATTAGTATAGTTAGTAAGTAGACAGACTGACAGACAGAGATTTATCCCTTTTTTATCAGTTTGTCATCCATAAAGGGGTGGAGGAATTATCTGTCCTTGGAAGCAGCAGCTGAAGGCACTATTTTTCTCTAGCTTGCCCTAGAATAACATCACTCAGGGCATTCTGGGGAAATAATTGAGTTTCAGTTTAAAATTAAAAAGGAAGAATTTAAAGCTTAAACAAAACTAGAGCTTAGTTGGTCTTCCACTGATGGGACTGCTTCCATCAAAAGAAGTGTTCCCCTTTCCACCTTGAATTCATCAAATCTGTTCCAAGGGATGAGTAAATAAAGAGTAACAAAATTAATGGGGATTTAACAGCAATAAGAAATAGGATGCTGAAATAACAAAAACAACCACAAAATACTTGCAATGCACAAGTGCATTTGAGATAGTAGTGCTATCTCACATGTATCATGCAAGGTTCCCTTAGTAAATTCTTGCTCCTGGATCTGATGGCCATTTCAGACATTCTTCAGTAGGAAACCTGGAAAAGGAGAGCTTTGCATTTGTATGTTACTGTTTCCTACCTTGAGTATTGTCATTGTAACTGAGTCCATCCACCTTGTCCTCTTCTTCTCTTTCCTTCCATCTTTCCCAGCATTAGAGACATGAAAGAGACAATACAGGGACATGAAAGGAGCCTCCTCAGGCATCTCCTGGGCAATGGTGATGTCACTGGCAAATCTTTTCACTATAAAAGCGCCTCGGTGCTTCTGACACGAAGGAAAAAAAAGCATTAGAGACTTCTCCAGAGAGCTAGGTCTTTGCATAATGTGTCTAAAGTAGGATAATTTGAGCCTGGTCATTTGTGCCTCGAGTGAGAACTCTGGGTTGATTTGTTTGATGACCCATTGGTTTGTTTTCTTGGTTGTCCAGGGTATTCTGAGGAGTCTTCTCCAACACTAAAGTTCAAAGGTGTCAATACTCTTCCTGTCCTGCTTCTTCAAACTTCAATTTTCACTTCCATAGAGTGTCACAGGTACCATGAGTTGCACAATTCTGATCTTTGTAGGTATACTTTGTATGTATAGACACATCACGGCATCTTTTCCAAGGCCTTCATGGCTGCTCCACCAAGTGCTAGACCAGGGCTTTCCAAAGTTTTCCACACCTCCGTTGGTGTGTCGCCGCGGGAAAACCCGGAAGTGCCGCTGTTGCGGCAGCGCGCAAAAACCCGGAAGCGCTGCTGCTGCTTTCGGATTTTTGCGCGCCGCCGTTGGTGTGTTGCCGCAGGAAAACCCGGAAGCGCTGATTATGATCAGCACTTCCGGGTTGTGTGGCGACACACCAGGCTGTGTGTGGCGACACACTTTTGTGTCGCCACACACAGTTTGGAAAGCTCTGTGCTAGACTGTGGCATATTTTTTGACTGCTTGTTCCTTTACTGTTGATGGTTGATCCTAAAAGGCAGAAGCTATCCACCACTTCGGTATCTTCATTAAGGTACCTATATAGCATTGTCGTAATTCCAAAATAGATATTAGAACAATACCTCTCTTAGGCAAACAGCATGCCAGTTTTCCCCAAATTCTTCATCAAGCCAGACAGTAATCAAAGCAAAAGGGTGGCTGACATTCAAGCCACATGTTTGCATTTAGTTATAGCATTAGATGGACTGGGGAAGAAGGGCCACTGACTTCCTTACTTTTAAAACTTGTCTGTTAACATGAGCCTATACTCAACCTTGGTCTTGAAAAACAGAAAAAAGAGAACTAGATATTTGTTATTGTAAACATTTTCATGACCCTCCCCTACATGACTCCTTACCTATAAGGAGAGACCCAGCAGCTGAATCTCTAGAACTCTAAAATAGAGATTCCCTGAGGATGTACAGCCTTTGTACATTTCATTTACTTCCTAGCAAACCAAACCATGACTCTCCATCCAAGCCAAGTTATAATGTCCAGTTTCTCTTACGAATAATGAAGTGAAAGCTCCCAACAATATATCTGCAGTCTATCAGATATATCTGCCATCTGCCTTTAGGTATTCAGCACTGACAGAGTACTTGTCATCAGACTATGTTCTCAAGAATATGAAGCACAACTGAGCATTTTTTGCTGGGACATTTCCTCCCACCCATTTCTGCAATTCTGACCTGTGCCCTGGGCAAGAGATTTTATTTGTTTGTTTCTGAATTCAGTATTCAGCGTCATGCTATCTTTATAGGTCATAGAAGCCACCAGCTCAGAAAGTAGCAGCACCAGCAATTAAGAGCCTGAAGGGGAAAGCAAAATTCACTCCTACTTAGCTCCTTCAAGAGCTAATAATGATGACAGTGGAGGAATCTGGGTCTCTTCTAGCTGTACCAACCTGTCCAGCAGATTCAGTATCAAATAAAGACCATTTTATAGAGGTATATGCATATTAGTTTTGAAGTGGCTTGGAAGCAGTTTCCGGCACTGGGATGCACATTCAAATACAGGAGCACTGGAAATACTCTGATCCTCTTTGTCCATCCCTGGCCATTTTTTCTTTTTAAATAGGTTTTTTTTTAAAAAAAAAGATTGACACATCTCACCTGACTTTTGACTATCAAAAGGGAGTGAAATATTAATGCTGTGGCATTTATTTATTTAACAGTGCTTGTATCATTGTAGGCATTTGAAAACTGTTAGCAATGAAGAAATTGATAACTCATTCTCCTACTTCATTTTGATTTCCTAGGCCATACAGTCCAACTACGTTTTCCTCCTTAATATTTCAAACATTGGCATTCCAGTCTCCAGCCACAAGCAGCACAACTTGCTTACATGTTCTGTCACTTTCAGATTGAACTTGATTATAAAATTCATCAACCTCTTTTTCTTCTGCTTCAGTGGTTGGGCCATAAATTTGGATAATCTTCATTAAAAAGTTACCTGCCAAGTCTACTTGATATTATTCAGTCACTGATTGCATTGTAGCTAAGTAATATTCTTGGTATAACCTTCCTGATTATGAAAGCAATGCCACACCTTCTTTGTTTTTTGTGTCCTGCGTAGTAAAGAGTGTGATCTTCTGACTGAAAGCGTCCAATTCTAGTCCATTTCAGTTCTCTGATGCCTAAGATATCAATGTGTAGTTGATCCATTTAATATTTCACTGCGTTGAGCTTTCCCATGCTCTTACGTCCCATATTCCCACTCTGTTTCTGTCTTTGTAGCTTTGGGTTTTCTTTTCTTGCATGGCAGCATCAGCAACTAGATGTCCTAAAGGCTTTAATCTAGGCAGTCATAAACACCATTTGTAGTCCAAAATATCCTCAGCCCTTCCTCAGTAGCATGTTGAGTGCTATCCAGCCTGAGATACCCGTCACCTGGCACTATATCGTCAATCACTTTATATTGCCTGTTATCCAATTTATGTTCCAACCACTGATGCAGAAGAAGAGGAAGCTTTTAACTGCTACTGTTCTGTCAGGTAATGATAATGAAAAATGTTGCCTTAACTTACAGTAAATTCCATTTTAATCTTGTACAGAACAGAGTCAAAATTCTGTTTTTTAATTAGTGCCAATAACTAGTCCAAAATATCTAAAGCCACCTGGACTGATATGAAGTCTGTAACTCCCTGAAGCTGTATCTGTGATTCTGTATTTGTGTTAATTAAGGTAGCAGATGATTTATCAAAGTGAACTTCTAAACCTGCCATTACATGGAGAAATCTCTGTTTGGATTCTGAGAAAAATAAATATATCTTCTGCAAATAAATTAGTGACATGTATTTCTATTTTTATATTGACCTTGAATATTCATATTTTCCCTCCTGTTCTGTGCTACTGCTTCTATAAGTGCAAACGAAGTCGGTAAAAGTGACATATATTTCGCTAATATTCCTATTTATCTGAAAAAACTCTGTAGCCTATAAATTGATGTTAATTATCATCTGTGACAGTAAATATAACAGTACGTTCATGTCCAAATTCCATTTCCAATAACAGGTGCTCAAAATTATAGCACTAGGCATGTCTCTCAGAAGGAAGCTAAATAGGAATTTAAAAAACAGACCTGTTGTTTATTCAGAAGAGCTCTTTAAGAATCAAGAAACTCCAGAGTGATGGTGGAGGAAAAGATAAAATCTGAGTGTCATGTGGCACTCCAAAGATTAAACTCCAGAAACTAAAAATACCAAAGGAAATCAACGCAGAGGAGCAGATCTGAGATGGGACTGTGAACAGGGGAGGGGTGGGATTTTCATAGAGGAAATGCTTTGTGGGCCAGACTGTACAGTTGGGCTGAAGGTGTCGCCCTTATAGGCAGCAGCCCCTGAGTAATTCTTCCATTGTGAAGAAGGGGAGAGAGAAAACAATCTCCTTTCCCATATCTGCCCCTCTTATCACATCACTTATCAGAGAAATCTCTCAATAACCTGAACCCCCACTCTGTGCTCTCCTATACCTCTCCCTTCACTATGCCACTGACAGCAGTTGAAGGTATAACAAATTGATATATCCTCTACAATGGCTGTGTTCACACAATACCTTTAACCAAGTCAACAAAAGTTACTTAGCATCTGCATTCACACAACATACGGGAGTTGTTTTGTTGTTGTTTATTCGTTCAGTCGCTTCTGACTCTTCGTGACTTCATGGACCAGCACACGCCAAAGCTTCCTGTCGGCCGTCGCCACCCTCAGCTCCCCCACGGTCGAGTCCGTCACCTCCAGAATATCATCTATCCATCTTGCCCTTGGTCGGCCACTCTTCCTTTTGCCTTCCACTTTCCCCAGCATCAGCTTCTTCTCCAGGGTATCCTTCTCATTATGTGTTATAGTCTTCTCATTATGTGGCCAAAGTACTTCAGTTTTGCCTTTAATATCATTCCCTCAAGTACACAACATACTAAGCTGAGTTAATTCTAATTCTGGTTTGTTTTAGGAGTGGTTAGCATGCTATGTGACCCCAAACTTTTCAGTTAATTTATGTTTCAGTGTATTATGTTAATCCCCAAACTGGGCCAGCTCAGTAAACAAGTTACACATGTCAGTCCATGTGCTTTATCTTCTTCTCCCACAAATATTTTGGCACAATATATGAGTCTGTATACAAAAGTACTTTCTTACATTTGGCCGAAAGAATTTAAAAAAAGGAAAACATTTTCATTAGCAAAGAGATCCTACGTTTTCATTATCAAAGTCAGATCAACCACCAGATTTCTCCCGGTGATATTTCTCCTTTATTGTAGATTGTACATGCAATGAAGAAGGAAGAAGGAAAGGTTCCCCTGTGCAAGCACCGAGTCATGTGACCCCTGGGGAGACACCGCTTTCACGACGTTTTCCTGGCAAACTATAGAGCGGGGTGGTTTGCCATTGCCTTCCCCACCAAAAAGCTTTTTCCTGTAGCAATTTCCCAGTAACGTATTTCATTCCATCTACTGATTATTTAGATAATGCTTTTAGTTTCCAGGTTCCCACCGGTCCACAGCATACCATTATTGTTCCCTGTTATGAGTCCTGAAACCTAAAGCTCTTAACTGTCAGTTAAAATATTTTATAGAGCTGTTTTAACTGGCAGCATTACATTTTTAACAGGTTACACTGTATTGATAAACTTCTTATCTAATGAGCTATGACACTGCAGGGTATACATGAAGCAAGACTGAAAATAAAAAGTTATGAATGCAAGGCACAATGGATGCAATCTGGACAAGGAAGGCGGGAAGAAATAGAACATGTTCCAAAGTCCATTAATGCCGACTTGTAATAATGCAATTACATTTAACATAGAAGATGGGGGGAAAAGCTATCTGTATTATAATAGTAGGAAGGGATGTTATGATCCACTTTAAAGGCATGGCCATCTTCCTTGTGGGTGCATTATGCATGTGACTGAGAATGAACTGTGTGAGACTTTCCAGCCAACTGATAAAGTCAGTTGATTAAAAAGGTGTGCAGAGCTATATACACCCAGGGGCTGTGGTTACCCAATGCAGCTGATTAAGTTAGCCAGGCTCTCAGGGTAAATATTTAACACCCACGCTTTAGGAACACATAATCACTGATGTCCCAGTTAAAGGGGGATGCTTCTTTTCAGTATATTCTCATGTGCCACAAAGGAGGGTGGCATTTCCATACAGTATGTGTATATATTTGTGTGTGTTTTATGGAATGGGAAATAACAGAACACAGAGGCCCAGTTAGGGCTGGTGCCACTGCAGACAGAGACACAGGCTGCACAAACATTCATCCCTTTCTGACTCTCATCCAACCAGCTCCCTGTATGGCCATGGGGGAAGTAAAATAAAATGGAGATTGAGACCGAAGTTGCCTAGAACAGTCCTGGTTCTACAAGGCTGTTCTAGGCTTTGTTTCTGCTTCAGAAGCTGGGTAGAAAAATTAATCTGCCACCAATCCTCTTATCCCACAGAGCTGAGCAGAGGGGGGGTCAATTAAGGAGGTGTGTCAGGCCAGGCCAGAGCTACAATTAATTCCCCCAGCACCCTTCCCAAGCACCCTTTACTAAGTGAAATGTGCCATATAAAACAGTCAGTATTTTTTCCATTAGCTAGCAGCAGTGTTAGGGCCTCAAGCAAAGAGGCCTTTTGGATCACCTGCTATTTGAACCCTGAGAAAGAAGAGGCATGTTGAGGTATTGAGGGGTGATTCCCTGCTAAGGAGAAGCAAGGCGGCTGTGTGCTGACCCAATATGATGTTGAATGTGTGTGCTCATTATGGTCACAGATCAGACAAAACAGTATATAACAACATTTTTATAACCAACCTAATACAAGCAATCTCAGCAGTAAAGCATGACTAACAAGCCATTATAACCAAACTGCCCCCCCCCCCCAGAAAGAGTAAAAACAAGACTACAATTAAGATAAAGATTACAAAGGCTATGCATTTACAATAAGTCCCTAAATTGCAACTTATATTAAAATAGATAAATAAATAAACAAACCATTGCAGTACAGTGGACACAGGGTGGGAAATAAAGCCAAGTAATGTTCATCCAACCTAGGCAGAAATCAAAAGGGTTCCCCCCTGGGACATAAAGGTGGGATAGAGGCATGCTGGCAGAAGAGGTGAGGACAATATGGTGGCCAGGCCTCCATGATCCATCAGTACATCAACTGGATGGACTTCCCCCTTAGACTACTGCAACACGCTCTACATGGGGCTGCCCTTGAAGAGCATTTGGAGGCTTTAGCTGCTGCAGAATGTGGCAGTGCACATAGTTAATGGCGCCGGTTATTTGGCATGGCTTTAAAGGTGACAACCAGCACCTTGAATTGCACCAGGAAGCGGACTGGTAGCCAATGAAGCTTGCAGAGCAGTGGTGCAATTCAAGGTGCTGGTTGTCACCTTTAAAGCCCTTCATGGCTTGGGGCCAGGATACTTACAGGACTGTCTCTTCCCAGTTGTTTCTACCTGTTGAATCTGATCTGGCAGGAGAGACATGTTGTGGGGTACCATTGGCTGAGGAGTGTTGGCTGGCAGGGCCCCAAAGAAGAACCTTTTCTGCTGTGGTGCCTGCCCTCTGGAACATCACCCTTCCTGCTGGCCATCCGGAAGGCCTTGAAGACCTGGTTCTGTGCCTGAGCCTGGAGCCCCTGGTGTGTGACAGACCCTGTTTCCTGGCTCTGCTGAAGGTGTTTTATGATTTTCTGGCTGCTGTGTGTTTTTATTTTTGTGTGTGTCTTTTCTTTTTAAAATTCATTTTAGTAATTGTGTATATTTTTATTTATTTTAAAGTTGTGCACCACCCAAAGTCATGTATGTAACCGCCCAGAGTTCCCTTGCGGGGAGATGGAGCGGTATATAAATTGAAACATAAATAAATAAATAAATAAATAAATGTGAGATAGGCGGCTATATCAGTCAGTCAATCAGTCAATCAGTCAATCAGTCAATCAGTCAATCAGTCAATCAGTCAATCAATCAAGCAAGCAAGCAAGCAAGCAAGCAAGCAAGCAAGCAAGCAAGCAAGCAAGCAAGCAAATGGAAGCTGCTAAGCAGCTGAGAACACAGCAGTTCAGCAGGCCAGACGGCAGTCACCAGCCGATGGAGGGAAGGAGTCATGCCAGGCACTGTAGACAGTTGGAGCTAGCACCATTGCTAGATCACAATGAAGTACAGTGAATGAGCTGCTTGGAAGGGGTTAAAGATAGCTCATGGTGGAAATAAAGTACTTTTGAAGTTGAACTTCAAAGGAGGGGTTCATTTGCAATCAGCTGGGAGTAGATGGAGCACAATGTCATCCATTCCTGCACTCAAGAAATGGTGGGTGGTCTGTCCTGGTGGTAGAGCAAGCTGAAAGCATGAATTTAATGAGTCTAGATGTGGTCTTTCTTGTTGGCAGCTCCAGCCTTATGGAATAGAATGTCCCTGAGTGAGGATTTCGAGAAGGCAGTGAAGACAATTCTTTTTTGATGAGCATTTGGCATTTAATGGAGGCTCTGTAGAACTGTTGGCAATTTTGATTTGAAAATGTTCAACATTTTGGTTTTTTATAGTTTCAGTGTTGTTTGGACTTTGTTTTAAATTATAGTATACAAAGTTGAGTTATGTTCTGGCTGGATTTTGGTTTTCATGTAAGAGATGAATACAAATGCATTAAAAACAAATAAATACATCAATATTGTTAGTCATACATGAGGAGAGAATGGGAGGCAGTAGCATGTGATGGCAATAATGGGATTTATCCAAAAGCAGGACTTGGCCCATAAACTGCAGTTTCTCAGCCTTTGATCTAAAGGCTCTTAAAGAATCTGAGCAGGCTAGGGGCTTTATCAGTGTCTGGGACTCCTATACAATCCTCTTTGAGTTTTATTGTGATGCCAGAATTCTTGGTGGTATGGTATGGTATGGTATGGTATGGTATGGTATGGTATGGTATGGTATGGTATGGTATGGTATGGTGGTATGGGGATACCAAGTCATCTTGTCTGCCTCCTGAGGAATCTGTATAACAACCAAGTAGCAAAAGTAAGAACAGACCACGGAACAACGGACTGGTTTAAGATTGAGAAAGGAGTACGGCAGGGTTGGATACTTTCACCCTACCTATTCAACTTGTACGCAGAACACATCATGCGACATGCTGGGCTTGATGAACCCAAGGCTGGAGTTAAAATCACTGGAAGAAACATTAACAATCTTAGATATACAGATGATACCACTTTGATGGCTGAAAGTGAGGAGGAGCTGAGGAGCCTTAAGATGAAGGTGAAAGAAGAAAGTGCAAAAGCTGGGTTGCAGTTAAACCTCAAAAAAACCCAAGATTATGGCAACCAGCTTGATTGGTAACTGGCAAATAGAGGAAGAAAAAGTGGAGGCAGTGACAGACTTTGTATTTCTAGGCACAAAGATTACTGCAGATGCTGACTGCAGCCAGGAAATCAGAAGACATTTACTTCTTGGGAGGAGAGCAATGACAAATCTTGATAAAATAGTTAAGAGCAGAGACATCACACTGACAACAAGGGTCCGCAAAGGTATTCCGTGGTGGCTCAGCGGGTAAGACGTCAGGCTTGTTGATCGATCGCAAGTTTGGAGGTTCAAATCCCTAGCCCCACATGACGGAGTGAGCTCCCGCACTTGCCCCTGCTCTTGCCAGCCTAGCAATTCTAAAGCATGCAAATGCAAGTAGATTAATAGGTACCACTTCAGTGGGTAGGTAACAGCATTCCGCGTGCGTCACGCCGGCCACATGACCATGGAAGTGTTTTCGGACAGCGCTGGCTCTTTGGCTAAGAAACAGAGATGAGCACCGGCCCCTAGAGTTGGACACGACTGCACAAATGTGCGGGGGGAACCTTTACCTTATTCCCCATAGTAACCTATGGCTGCGAGAGCTGGACCATAAGGAAGGCTGAGCAAAGGAAGATAGATGCTTTTGAACTGTGGTGTTGGAGGAAAATTCTGAGAGTGCCTTGGACTGCAAGAAGATCAAACCAATCTATACTCCAGGAAATAAAGCCAGACTGCTCACTTGAGGAAATGATATTAAAGGCAAAACTGAAGTACTTTGGCCACATAATGAGAAGACAGGATACCCTGGAGAAGATGCTGATGCTAGGGAAAGTGGAAGGCAAAAGGAAGAGGGGCCGACCAAGGGCAAGATGGATGGATGATATTCTGGAGGTGACGGACTTGACCGTGGGGGAGCTGGGGATGGCGACGGCCGACAAGAAGCTCTGGCGTGGGCTGGTCCATGAAGTCACGAAGAGTCGGAAGCGACTGAACGAATAAACAACTAAATTATATACAGAGATGGTTTCCCATTCAGTAATGTGAATGAGGAAGTCCACTTTTTTATGAGTCCCATAGAACTCTCAAAATGAACAATTCACTTGCTGTATTGCTGCTTCTACTCATTCCGTTTTTGCTTATTTTACAGTCTCCATCTTTGTCTTGCATTACTTGACTACAGAAAATAAAGCACAGAGGCCCACAGGATAAATGCAAAGATACTTTGAATTCCTGAAATAACTGAAATTCACCTTTTCCACCCACCCTTCATTTGTAATTTGGCAAGTTAATTGCAATTTCCTGGCAGGTTCTGTTTACCCATCACTTCTGCAAAGGCATCTGACTCACTAGTACATTTCAACAAATACTAGAATCCATATTGTTTATTTTTACCATGTTACCTCAGCTCCAATAGATGCCTATAATAGCATATTGGATAGAGGTTTACATGTTTTTATTTATTTTGATTCATTTGTTAAATATTAGGAAGCCTTTGAAAGCATAAAAATTATCACAGTATTTTGTACATTAACACAGAAGTAAGTCCTGCTGAATCCAATGGATAGTTACTCCAGCATGTAGGACTGTAGCTTTCGCTTTTTTTTTTTTACCCCTAAGAAACCTTCACCTCAACACTTAACTCACTTACATTTTGTTCTAGTTAATAAAATATTAGTGGCATTTGTCTGCAATTATTGACTAGCAAATTAAGAGGGTGCCTGTTATCTTAATTTGTAGCTTATTAGACTCTAAATCACACACAGAACCTTTGTCAAGTTTAATACATTTGCACATCTCAGCCGAAGTGGCAATCAGTAAAGTGCCATCCACTAGAGTCAGTTTGTTGTTCAAAATATGATTTTATCCTGTAGCTACGCTACTGTCAGAGATGAAGAATGGATCCCCTCGTTTGAGAAAATGCATTCCCCCACAGTTTATTTATTTATTTAGAAAATGTGCATGCTGCCCATTTGTATTCATCTGGAATAATCAGAAGTATTTATGGTGCCTTCCTACCAATATTTGTTTTCCACTGGGATGGGCTAATAATAGCTTTGAAGAAAGATTATTTATAGTGCAAAAAACAGTATGGTGACAGAAGAGCTACCCTGCTCAATGTTTCAATCTAATTTTGAGTCTCCCTGCTTTTAAGTAAAAACAAAAAAAAATGAAGTGTAAGATGTAGTTTGGTCCAGAGACTGGTTCCCATGCAACTGAAGACCACGTAAGAGAAAGTGAAATTTGATGGAGTTAGCCCATAGGCCAGAGCTTTCCAAACTGTGTGTCGCGACACAAAAGTGTGTCGCCACACACAGTCTGGTGTGTCGCCACACAACCCGGAAGCGCTGATTGTCATCAGCGCTTCCGGGTTTTCCCGCGGCGACACACCAACTGCAGCGCGCAAAACCCGAAAGCAGCAGCAGCGCTTCCGGGTTTTTGCGCGCTGCCGCACTTCCGGGTTTTCCCGCGGCGACACACCAACGTCGGTTGGTGTGTCGCCGCGGGAAAAACTTTGGAAAGCCCTGCCATAGGCAGTAAAAGTGGAGCTTCTAAATAGGTTGTAGAGAATCAGTTGACCTGGAGATTCTCAAAGTTTAAAAAAATAATAAATGGATTTGTGATCCCTCTCATGCATAAAACTGAATAATAAATAAATAAGTTGCTGTGATTGGTGGATATATGACAGATGGCTTAGCCATCTGTCCAAATGTGATCCAGGCTTGTTCAAACTGGATCTCAAATTTTGTACACTTTGCTTGCACAAGCTAATCAGCTTGGGGAAAAAAACTCTTTGAAAGAGCGGATGCTGGTTTTGTTGTGTCCAGCAGTATCTGGGATGGAGTCCAAATCTACAAGATGATAGAGTCAGCATTGCAATCCAAGCCTTTGGTACATGTTTCAGGATGCATGGCTTGGATCATGCATCATGATCACCTGCCATCTTGCAAATTTGACCGATGCCCTTGCTATGGCCTACCATAAAGAAGAAACTGTGTAAGAATGGACAGATGGGAAGTGTTGATATTGAGAAGGAGAAGAAAAAGAATAATAGCAAACATAATGAATGTTTTGTGATTCAACTCTAAAAAGAATGTGCTGGGTTGCTGCTGTTCAAGAGTGGCAAAGACTGGAGGAATATGAACTGCTTTGATGGCAGTGCCTTCTTGGCGGTGAAGTGACAGCAATAAAATGAACACTATTATGGCATAAACAAGTAAGGGGGTGATAAGACAGAACAGCTGTTATTCAAAATGGTGGAGCAGAAGTAGAGGCAACCATATGGAGATAGATAGAACATTCCAAAGTGGTGTCAATAATGAAAAGTGAGGAGTTTAGCTGGACTGGAGAGGTTGGTGTCTTGAAGCATCCCATGAGATCATGGCTATGGTAGATAATAGACTGTGACTGTCGGGTAACACTAATATTGCAGTTGCTTTGCCAATAGGCTCCTGGGCCTAATTCAGAGTACTGGTCATCAACCATAAAGTTCTATACGGCATTGCACTGGGATACATCGGGGACCACCTTGCCAATTATACTTTTCCCATCTAGTCCAAATTTCTAGAGATGGCCAGCTCTGACTTCCCCTCTTTCATAGAAGATCAAGAGGATTCATGCCAGGAGACAGACCTTCTTGGTAATAGCCCTTGCTTTATGGACCATACTCCCCCAAAAGTGCAATTAGACCTACCATCCTTGAGTTCAGGAGGTACTTAAAACAAAGTTATTTCAGTAGTCTTCCCCCCCCCCCCCGTTTTGCATTTTATAGCTATATTTAGAATGGACTGTTTTAATGTATGGAAATACACATTGTTCGGATTGCTCATGAGCACCACCCAGAATTTTTCAGATTGGGGTAGTCTCTAAGTATTGTCAAATAAATAAAGAAAACATTCTGCAGGTATTCATCCAGACTAACTTTTTATGTGTAGTGGTTTACAGATTCAAAATAAGAAAGCCGTAAATATGGCAGATGCACAAGTTTGGACTCCGTTTCAGTCAGAACCTTGTAATACCTCCCTTGGCAGAAACAAGTGCTTTCAAACATTTCCCATGGCCAGCTAAGAGTCTTTCTATTTTTGTTTTTGGAATTTTTCCCCGTCTTTCCTGCAAAAACTCTTCTAGCTCAGAAATATTCTAAGGTGTCTTTGCATGCACTACATGCCTGAGATCTCCCTACAGATTCTCAATAATATTCAAGTCTGGAGACTCTGAAGGCCATTCCAAAATCTTTATCTTTCTTTGATGTAAGTATTTCATAGCTGATTTTGGAGGTATGCTTTGGATTGTCGTCTTGCTAAAATATCCAACCTCTTTTCAGCTTTGTTTTCTTCACTGACTGTGGGGCATTAGCTCTTAGGATATGTTGATATTTAGTTAATTCTGTCCTTCCTTTCACCCACATATTTCCTGTGCCACTGGCTGCCCTGCAACCCCAAAGCATAATAGAACCACCTCCATGCTTAGGTGGTTGGCAAGATATTCTTTTCTTCAAATGCTTCATCTTTTTTTTTTTTACTCCAAATATATCGTGTGTGGTTGTGGCTGAACAGTTCAATTTTGTTTTATAGCTCCAAAGCACTTTGTTCCAAAATGTTTCAATATCCTCAAGGTTTTCTTTTGCATACTTCAGACAATGACTTTTGTGATGAGAACAGGAAAAAAAGTGTTTCCTTCTGACACCTCTCTCATGCAGACCATTGTGCTTTTTGTGGACCTGAGACAATTACTCTAGTGTCATCTAAAATTTTCATTGATCATTTGCAGTAATCTGTTGTTCTGTTTTACAGATCTGATCAATTTTCCGGCAGCCATAGCAGAGATTTTCTTGGTTTTCCAGATCTTGTCTTTATGTAATAGACTGGAAAGTGGGGAACTGTGAGTTCTAATCAGCTAGGTGACCTTGGGCCAATCACTCTCTCACAGCCCAACTTACTTCACATTGTAGGGAAAATATAAGGAAGGAACACTATGTATGCCATATTTAGTTTTACAAGAAAGGCAGGATATAAATCAGATCTCTCGCTCTCCTCCTCTCATCTATCTTGCCTTGATTTCAACAGTTTCAAGTAACTTCCATTTCTTAACAGTGTTTCTCATTATTGAAATTGCTAGGTAGAAGTATTTAGATCATTTTTATAGCTTTTCCCTGCTTTCTAAGAGTGAATTATCTTCATTTTTAAATGCTCCTTGCCCCGGGTTGTTGGAAGTAGACAAAACAATCACAACCATAGAAGTTAGAAGGGACAGAGTAGTTGTTCAATTGTCCTACGTGGCTAACTGTAGGCCTAATGAGTCAATCACCTTTGGGGGCCTTATTAACAGCTGTATAGTTAAAAACACCCCTTCATGGATCACTGCCTTGTTGTGGCGAAGGGGCTTGCGTAACTCAATGAAATCAGGTCAAGAAGAACAGGTCATGATGGAGAGTTCTGACAAAACGTGGTCCACTGGAGGAGGGAATGGCAAACCACTCCAGTATTCTTGCCAAGAAATGCTACCTGATTATTGAGATATGAACCAATGGTCTAAATTAGTGTAAAGCACCTTGCTCTGAAACCTAACAGCACCCTATAAATAAGCAACCAGTTCCCCAAACAGACATTCATATTGTATATGAAGTTGCAATTCCAGTTTCAGCCAAGGACCAAAATAGAAGTGACACTGATCACGCAATTGGACTTTGTGTATCTATCTATCTATCTATCTATCTATCTATCTATCTATCTATCTATCTATCTATCTAAATAGCAACCGTGTAGATGGGAGGGAGATCCAGATCAGAAATTCACATTATATTTATTATTTACTGCTCTTCTCACTTGAGGGAATGATATTAAAGGCAAAACTGAAGTACTTTGGCCACATAATGAGAAGACAGGATACCCTGGAGAAGATGCTGATGTTAGGGAAAGTGGAAGGCAAAAGGAAGAGGGGCCGACCAAGGGCAAGATGGATGGATGATATTCTGGAGGTGACGGACTCGACCGTGGGGGAGCTGGGGTTGGTGACGGCCAACAGGAAGCTCTGGCATGGGCTGGTCCATGAAGTCACAAAGAGTCGGAAGCGACTGAACAAATAAACAACAACAACAACATATATAATGCCCAAATAGAACAAGGAGTTTTTTAAGAACCATAAAATACATGGAGATGTCAAAGTTATCTTGAACCTTGTATAATCTACATGCAACACAAGAGTTCCACCACTGAGCCAGAGCTTTGATAGGAATCAATAGAAAGACTCTTCTCTTTTCAAGGAGAAGAAATCTCCAATAGAATGAAGGGCACTGTTGGATACAAGCCACCAATGGCCATCAATTTGCAGTAAACAAGCTGGCTGTGTGATGTGTTGGGATTCCACAGAATTTTGCAAGATATCAAGGTTCTCCCAGACAGGTTCAACACATTGCTGCATTTTTAAAAAATAATTTGCATTGATTAATTTTAATAAAATGTTTGAATTACAGCAATATATAAGACTGATCAGCTATCTCTGTGTGTGTTCACTTATTTATTGTATCAGTTAACAGGCAGAGTGTAATATTTCTACTTGTGAGTGAGAAATAGAACATGCTGTACTATGAAAGTCCAAGCAGTTTTAAAGCATGGAATTGACTGGGGAGGGGGGGGCAGAGAGAAAAGCTGTGTATTTTACATTTAAGCAACACATTTGTTTACTTCCTTCCATTTGTAAAGCTATTACATGCTAACATTATTCTACTGATATGCAATTCTGGTTAAACTGGTATACATTCCAAATTTCACAATGTTTCATGCAGTATTTCCTCTAGAATAGTGTTCTCCTGCTGGGGCCAGTTCTACCATGGTGCTAGAGAGGAGGACAATTGAACAACTACTCTGTCCCTTCTAACTTCTATAGTTGTGATTGTTGTGCCTACTTCCAACAACCCTGGGCAAGGAGCATTTAAAAATGAAGATAATTCACTCTTAGAAAGCAGGGGAAAGCTATAAAAATGATCTAAATACTTCTACCTAGCAATTTCAATAATGAGAAACATTGTTAAGAAATGGAAGTTACTTGAAACTGTTGAAATCAAGGCAAGATAGATGAGAGGGAGAGGGAGAGGGAGAGGGAGAGGGAGAGGGAGAGGGAGAGGGAGGGAGAGAGAGAGATCTGATTTATATCCTGCCTTTCTTGTAAAACTAAATTAGCTGGAGCAAGTCAGATTGAACTATATGGGAATTTTCAGTGAGTTAACATGCATAGGATTGGATTTTACGTTATTCAAATAATGCTAAACAAACAAGGTAGACCAACCAATGCTCAGAATGATCAGAACCAGGAAAATTGAAATTATTTGTTTATTAATTAAACTTATAGGCTGCCTCAATCACAATTTGCATGTCTATGTGGCTTACAACAATTAAAATAAAACAAGAAACCAAAAGAAAAACCAATTAAAACAAAGCACCATAATCTACAAAAGTCCTCATTACCTAAACAGTAAATCTTATTATATAACCATACTGAGCTTTTCAGATACTTTGAACATTAGTAACTCAAAAAGAAAAGATCACCTTCACTCCCATTGCTTTGCTCTGTTTGATTTATTTGATTTTTAGTGGCCAGAATTCTGATCAAATAGTGTCTTTATTCAAGTGACTAGATTTATATGGAAAATATTTTTTTGTAGATCAGAGAAATTGTATTTTAATTCTGCACCAAGAAACAGGAAGAGATTAAACACAGAGCCATAAAAAGAAGAGAGATGTGCCAGCTTCTAAATTGATTGTTTTCAAATCTAAAATTCCATGAGGAGGCAACTCGGGATGCTATATCTGCCATGGACAAAATAAGTTGTTTCAGCTACCTCAGCAGATTAAAGAAAGTGTGATGATAGCTACAACATGCTTAAGAAAAAAATTTGCATGGTATTTTTCCTTGCAAAAGTTATAAAATACTAATTATTCTAATTTTGCTCTGATTCATATATTTCTTAATTAGGTGTCTACAACACAGCAGATAGCTGTCTTCATTAAGTCATGATATATTCCACCCAAATGGAAACAGCTGGATTTTTAAATTTATTATAATTTATTTTAAATGTGTCAGAGAAGAATTGAGAAATAATAACATTTGCATAAATATATGGATTATGATCAGAATTTTTTTCTTTTTTGTTTTCTTTCTCCATTAATTTAGGAAAAAGAAATCAAATGTCCAGCTCTAGAGTAAGAGGTACTAGTACTAGTGAAAAGGATTTGGTTGCTTACAAGGTGAATATGAGTCAACAACGTGATGCAGAAGCAAAAAAGGCAAACAAAACTTTAGGCTGTATGTCTATGAAGGTTCTCAGTCATCCAGGTGGAATTGTCTGTAGCTAGAATCATGTCAACTGGATTTCTATTTTCTCAGTGGAAACGTTTCACTCCTTATCCAAGGAGCTTCTTCAGTCTGAGCAAAGTTAGTAAGGGAATCCTAAAATATGTTGCTGTGTGACCTTACACCTGGGGCTAGGTCATGGTTATTATTATTATTTTTTGAGATGTTATTTCTAAGTCCCTTTATCATCTAAAGAAGGATCGTTAAGATCACCATGCTGCTGTTGAGCTTGCGAAATGGTCTTAATCTCCCTAGGCACAGAAGACAAAGCAGGGAGGAAGATAGGGGAAAGATAGGGGAAAGATTGTGCCTGAGGCCCCCACCTCTATTCAAGGAAGGATTTTCCACGTTGGCATAAATGGATTCCTTGACCCCTCTCTCAAACCACCTATCTTCTCTGTCTAGATGAAGATAAACTGCTGACTCTGGTCCTGTGGTGTTACTTCTCCTGTGTTGGGCCATCCTCCTGTACATAGGTTGTTTGGTTTCTCCAATGTAGAGTTCAGAGCACTCCTCACTGCACTGGATTGCATAAACTACATTGCTTTTCTTGTGTTTTGGAATTTGATCTTTGGGGTATACAAGCCTCTGTCTCAGTGTGTTGGTGGGTTTGAAATATACAGGTATGTGGTGTTTGCCAAATATCCGTTTTATCTTTTCAGACACGCCAGCCATGTAAGGAATGACCAGGTTCTTCCGTTTACTCTGAGTCTCAGCCCTATCTGTCGCTGTTTTAGGTCTGGTAGATTTAGATTTAGTGAAGGCCCAATTTGGATATCCACAGGCCTTCAGAGCTGTTCTCAGGTGCTGATTTTCATTCTTTTTGGAATCCATGGAGGTGGGGATGGTTTCTGCTCTGTGTGACAATGTCCTGATGACTCCTAGTTTGTGCTGCAGTGGATGGTGGGAGTCAAACATCAGATATTGATCTGTGTGTGTGGGTTTCCTGTAGATCCCTATTTCTAGCTTGCCCCCGGTCCCAATGAAGACTTCACAGTCTAGGAATGCCAGTCTGTTGTCCTTGGTGTCTTCTCTGGTGAACCTAATGTTGGCATCTATAGTGTTTATATGGTCCTTGAAGGCCTGTACTTCCTGGGCCTTGATTTTGACCCAGGTGTCATCCACATACCTAAACCAGTGGGTGGGCACTGTTCCCTGGAATGTGTTGAGTGCTTTCTTCTCCACTTCTTCCATGTATAAATTCCATGTATAAATCACCCATTGTGGCCAATTTAGAGGCTAGCTAGACGTTTGCTTTAATTTTAACTTCAGCACTGAACAGTGTTGACCTAAATGAATCCTGTCAGTTCTGTGATTCCATATTCCTTGAGCTCAATTTATTTATGTAAACAGTGTTATTTTATTTTTATTTATTTATCATATTTATACCCCGCCTATCCCCTCCCTATCGGAGGACTCTAGGCGGCTTACAATATTGCGAATTCATATATTATACATACATTTCATATACTACCGTGCGCTAAGGGGGAGGGGTAAGGGAACCGACTCTTCTTCTGTAGGTATTGGACTACATGTCCCAGAATACCTCGCTTCCGAGTCGGCTGCTGACGTCCTGGATGTTGTCAATCGGGTTCCGTCGTCCTCTGCCTCCATTCCCGGGATTCCCGGGATCTTCCTTTGCTCCGAGGCGACCCACGACAGGACGCCGGCAAATTCACCCACTTTAACGTGGTACCCATTAATCTACTCGCATTTTAGCTTTCGAACTGCTGGGTTGACAGGAGCTGGGGCAAGTGACGAGAGCTCACTTCGCCATGCGGGGATTTGAACTGCTGACCATCGGATCAGGCAGTCTTACAGCTCAGCGCTTTAACCCACTGAGCTACCGCGCTCCAATGTTATCACAATGGCTTAAGATAGGGTTGGGAAGTCCTAGAAGTTGTACAACCACAGTAAGGCCCAGATCAACATAAAGTCATCTGGAATTATTCATGCAAGACTCAGCATTCCATCACTCATCAATATCATTATTTAGAGCCCTGGAGTATTCTCAGGAATATTTACAATTGGACTTCTGCCAGTCATCACATCCTCCAAAAGAATGATCCATACATACTAGACTTTGGATTATATGATGGAAATATTCATTAAATAACAGATATAGGAATTTCTGTTATTTCCAATAATTCTGGCCACTGTTATTTTCCCCATCAAGTTAAGCACACACATAAACAGGCCAATGTCCACAAATAAGGATTTGTCTGTATATTACAATAACACTTTCTGTACTATGTGCAGAAATTAAGTATCAGCAACAAGCAAGTCTAGCAACTAGACATGACTCTGTAGTACATATTTTCAAAATCTGAACTCTGTTTCTCTAATTACCAGCTGCTCAAAAGGACCCCTCTAGAGAATGAAGAGGCTGCTCACAGTGATTGCACTGTAATTCAAAGCCAAATAAATATGTATTTTAACAAATTAAACAAAATTAAATCAGAAGGCAAATCTGTCTGAAATCAAGTTGATTATTCAAAAGAGAGGATTTCAATGTTTTATAAAGGCCAGCTACTCCTGAGCCTGCTAAAATTATTCTACTGATATGCAATTCTGGTTAAATTGGTATGCATTCCAATATAGTTCACAATATTTCCTCTAGAATAGTGTTCTCCTGCTGAGGCCAGTTCTATTATGCTGCTAGAGAGGAGTAGAAAGGCACAGCGTTTTTCAGTGATAGAGGGGCAGTTTTGCATAGGCAAGTGGTGCCAGGCATTTCCAGGTAGGGCTGGGAGAAGTTCCAGTCTGAAATCTTGGAAAACTAGTAACAGATACAACAGAAAATACTGAAGCAAAATCAGGTACCTGAGCATCTGAACTTACAAATATTTCAGACAAAACAACCACCACCAAAAAAAGAACATTTTGTTTATTCTTCCATGTGGATATTCTGTGCCCTCCTTCTTTATAAAAGATGAGTTGTAATCCCCCCCGCCATCTCAATACAAGTGATCAAACTATCCTGTTCCTTAGACCCTTTATGTTTAGGTATTCTTCCCTTAGGTTAGTCAAATGGATTGGAAAGAAGGAACACAGGGGAGTGATTAGTCAGACAAATGGATATGTCTTCTCTGGTTGATTACATTTGCTGCACATTTACGATGGAAGAGTCCTTATATTTATTGTTGCAATCTTAGTGGAACGTGAGGTAGTATGGGAAGTCACTTAATCAAGGCCACCCTGTAAGCCTAGTAGCATAGCAAGGATGAGTGATGGTGTCCAAATGTGTTAATATCTGGCTTGCAAACACACACACACACACACACACACACACTTACATTGTGAGCTAAGTCTGCAGGTCTAGCTCTTCAAAAAAAAGTCTTTTAAAAATAAGTTTAAAATTGAAGGATTGCAAGTTTATTTGCTTATCTAATTCTAGTCAGTGCACTCACATATGTACCAAAGGAAGAGCATCCTGTATACAAACAGAAAACTTATTCATTCTCCAGGTCCATAAAGTAGTATACTATCTTCATTACTCAACAGGAATCAGTCATTCGTAATTTTGAAGGCATTTCTCAGGTTTACATAATCACCTCCTACAAAATGGGACAAAATGGGAAATGAAAGAGGGGGATGGAATGGAAATTCCTGAAGACACGGTTAACTTAATATCTGAATAAAAGTTTTTCATGTTGGCCCAACTTTCGCATCAAGTAAATACGATGGTTACAAAAGAGAAAATCTGACTAAAAGGAGATTTAATTGAATCACCTTTTAAAACAAATCTTTGAATATCCAAGGCAATTTTAAAGCATCAAACTGATGCCCCTCAAGTCGCTTCTGAGAGATTCAGAGGTGATTTGGAGATTCAGTAAGACATTGGTGCTTCTGGCTTTGAAATCTGAAACCTAGCTTCAACTTTTATATATGAAGAACTTATATATATGAAGAAAGCTAGGAAGGGCTGGATGAGCTCTGTGATATCCATGTGAGTAGCTGGTTAATTTTTATTATCTCTACAAATTATATCAGTTGGGGAAAATACTGCTATGCTGCTCTTTAATTTAGCTTGCTCTTTCCATCCTGTGTGATCTTCTTGCTCTCCCCATATCCATATCATTTAATGCTTAACTTTCCTGACTCTCAGCCTATTTGTCCTACCAGTAGTATAGTCACTGTTAGTCTTTGTGCCTAGACTGTTGGCAATTTGTCAGACCAACCAGCCTCCACTTTCATTCTGATTTATTTCTCCCCATCCCTCCCAAAATAACACTTAAAATATCTTTTATTCTGATGCTTCCCTGTCTTATGTTGAAGGATTTGAGGGTTTTTTTTTTTCATTTCATGAATGGAACTCAGATTGTGCTTGCTGTTAAATTGTTGCATAAAAGCATATTCCTTTATTTCATAGTGTAATGTATATATATTACACTATGAGGGGGCGCGATGGCTCAGCGGTTAAGACACCAGCCTTGTCGATTGGAATGTCACAAGTTTGGAGGTTCGAATCCCTAACCCCGCGTGATGGAGTGAGCTCCCACACTCGCCCCAGTTCTTGCCAACCTAGCAATTTGAAAGCATGCAAATGCAAGTAGATAAATAGGTACCACTTCGGTGGGAAGCTAACAGCGTTCCGTGCACGTCATGCTGGCCACATGACCACGGAAGCGTCTTTGGACAACACTGGCTCTTCGGCTAACAAACGGATATGAGCACCGGCCCCTAGAGTCAGACACGACTGTGTGGGGGAACCTTTACCTTTACTAATGTATATACACACACGTACACACACAGTATTGATCACACATGCTTCTCAGCCTTTAAAAGAATAATTGTTGCACAAGTTCCAGAACAGGACAATTTTACTTGCCAGCCCAGAAGGTTAGAGGGTGGCAAACTCTTCAAACTTTACTGAAAACTTTATGTTTAGCTTTGGATTTTTTATTTTGCTTGCTTTTTGAGATGCAGCAGGACATTTTCTGCACATCTTTTCCAAAAGCCCTATGCTGAGCAATTTGGAGGCTGTCCAGTCATTTCTTCATCCCTGCCATCTCTGGCTTAGAAGAGGTATTTCAAAAATTATTGAAGTGAAACTCTTCAAGCTATCTTGCTGAAACCTGGCAGGGTTGATATCCTCTAAAGGGTATACCATGTTGGAAAATTGCTATGAGTAATTTCTAGTTTAGTTTTGCATCCAGCACAATCTCAAGTCAGTCCCTGTATCCAGATCAGGCCATGCACAGACATCATTCAGTTCAACTGCCAAAAATAGCTTGATGTTTATTATCAGCAAAACATCAAAAACAGTTAACAGGCAAAACATGTTATGGTTTTATGATTTAATAGAATTTGAATCAAAAGATATCCTGCTAGCTTGGAAACAAGAATTTGGGTCACATGATTGTGGTGCCAGCAAGTCTGGCATTCCAAGGCATTCTTTTGTTTTCCTTAAGTGTCGGCCAGGTAAAAAGTTCAATCTTTGTGTGTTTTCAAACTGATAAGTATGGTTACCATGGTACCTAATTTTTCTAACCCAGGGCTTTCCAAACTTTTCCCGTGGCGACACACCAACAGTAGTGCGCGTGAAAACCTGTAAGTGCTGCCACTGCAGCGGCGCACAAGAAAACTCGGAGGTGCCACAGTGGCAGCAGCGCGCAAAAACCTGGAAGTGCCACAGTAGCGGCGGCATGCAAAACCCCAGAAGCGCCGCCGTGGCGCTTTCGGTTTTCTGCACGCCGTGGCAGTGGCAGCGGCACTTCTGGGTTTTTGCGCGCCACAGCGGTGGCGGAAGCGGTGTCCTGGTGTGCCATGCAAAAACTTGGAAGTGCTGATGGCCCGCCACCACCACTGTGCACGTGGCCACGTGCAGCGGCGGTGCGCCATCAGCGCTTCCGGGTTTTGACGTGACACACCTGGGCCCCGCAGGTGACACAGTATTGTGTCACGACACACAGTTTGGAAAGCTATGTTCTAACCTATATGTCAAATGGTATATAAAGGGTATATATTGACATATCTGTTGTGTTGTAAAGCTGTGCCTGCCTGCTTTGCTTTTGTTCTTTTATTCTCTGTCTTGTAACTGAAGCTATCTCTCTGTGAGTATGTCAGAAGAGAGAAAAAATTGTAGTTCTGTTTTATTAATATATATAAAGTTTGCTAAAAAAAGTTTTTTTGTGTCTTTATTGATCTCTCAAATTGCTAAGCACTTCTGCAGCATAGAGATGGAATGTAGGAGTCCTTTCTTCTGGATTATAAATACTGTAGGAACAATTTGGTGAATGAAGATAATATATCCAACATGCTATCCCTGCTATTTCATCTCATTTGCCAAAAAATGAAATAGAGGCAAATATTTTGATGCTTCCCCATTTAAATATTGAATCAATTCAAACTGAATTGCACTGTCTTCAGATCTTCAGTTTGAATCTTCATTTGAATCTTATCATCTCTGAATTTAATCTTGGCTGATTTGCAACCTGCATGCTCCGTTTCTCTGACTGGGGCAGAAAAATTATCTTGCCTTTTGAAGAACATATTAGCCAGCTAAAGGATAGGATTCCTAATCTTTAAATCTATTACTCCCTTTCCCCGCTCATGTCTTCTGATCACCCACAATTCTAGGCTGAGTTATTTCTGGTCTGGATGAATTTGTGAGCTCTACCATTGCTAAGCTCACTGAGTTTCAAACAAAAGAGACATGAATACCTCAGTGGTGAAATATTTGTGATTTTTTTTTAAATGAGGAGAATAATAAAACCTCTTAATGGTGATAACAATAATGAATTTAAATCACCATTTTAAAGGCTGAGTTGAGCAACAATTACATCAAATTTGACATTCTTCTTTCAGGTCAAGTGCTCAACTCACAATGAATAGCATAAATGACACTTTCTTGCTTTGAACAGCTGCCCACATCTTCTGATCATTTTCCAACTTTTTTAGCAAAGAGATAATAGGATGATAAATGCCTGAAGTGTAATCAGCATAAACAAAAGTGGAAAGTAAACCAACAGTTAGGCAAATAGTATTTTTCTTGCAATGTCAGGAGAGGGATCATGGCTTAAATTGTGTCCCACATTTCCTTCTAGTAAACATGTTTGTATAACTTGAAAACCATGAAAATTGTATTTGACCAAATTAATCAATCAAATCTATTTACAGTCCAGGACCAAACACAATAAAAAGACCATCAATACAGTGCAATAACTATAAAAACGTATTTTACAAATTGCAAGGAAATCTTAAAACAATTAGCAGCTAGCAATTAATAACATGAGGGAGGAACCAGACAGCTTCTAACTGCTGTAGCTATTGATAATAATTTTGCAACCTTCTGAGATTTTTCAGAAGAGCAGTCACCCACGAGAAGGGTAATGGCCTCCTAGTCACAATGGCAATTAGAATAGTTAATAATTGGAAGTATTAAACTTGATTGCCATTGGGTGTACAATAGACATTTTAATAGTACATGTGAGACAGATTCTACCTCCGAGTCTGAACAAAAACAACTTCGGCTTTCATGAGAGGCTTATATATCCACCAGTTTTTGTCCTAATAGGCAGTGCCCCAATTTGGGCCAAAGTAAATAGTCTCCTGTGTGGAGCATATGAAATGTTAAAGAAATATTTAGGGATAATCCAGGGAGGAGGAACAATTGTGCTATAAATGGATAAGAGACTTTGGTTCTGTCATTTTGGATATCTAGGTACCAAATCCTCTGCTTCAGTTCAGCTAGGGTTTTATCAAGTCCCAAAGCAAGTAGTGGTGACAGGGCAAGACCACAATATGGCAAATCATCATTAATTTGTCTCTTTGACCAAAATTGAATGTGAGAGAAAAGAAGTATGAACATCATACAAATGATGTCTCCCTTGCAAGGATACATCCAATATTCTTGGGTAATTGCCAGCCACCCAACATACACTGGTGCTGTCAATTCTGTTGGGTTCTCCCTCCCTCTTGACTTTGCCCTTCAATATGAACTTTGCTATGGGAGTAGCAAGCAGTTAAGTATCTGCTATTTGGCTGGTTCTACAGTGACCTGGAACAATGCTACCTTGGGGCACAGTGGGGACATCAATGGTAAAGAGGCTCATAGTGTTCATTACAGAACATGATAGTGCTGTTGCCACTGCCCATCATCATGCCAATGCTAAGAATTCAACTGGATTGGCATCCAGCCTTCCTCTCTTGAAGCAATATTGGATGAAAGTATTTTGCTGAATGAGGCAAGATCCTGTCAAAAGGCAGGCAAAAGCAGGAAGAGATAAAGAGCTGGACAGCAGGCAAGAATTAAAAGGGCAGAGAGACTTAATATCAACAATTTACTTTGTCTATCTCTATCTATCAAAAGCCACAGTAGCAGAAGCGAGATGCAAAGTCAGACAGCAGGTCTACTTCCCTCTATCTGCACCATGGAGGAAACAATTTGGTGGATGGGGACGAGGTATCCATCAGTATATACATGTTTTTAATAGGTTCAGTGAATGGATGCAGTTAATACCAAAAAACCCACTTGATTACTTGTCCTTCTTTTTCTTTCTCAGTGGACCAATTTTGGCACTATTGTGTTATAGAAAGTACCTAGTACCCATTTAGAACATTGTTGCTTTGTTCTTTGTCTTCCAGAATCAAGAAGAATTTCTACTGTCTTCTTCAACTTCTAAACAGCTGTAAAGGTCCACTTTTCGAGACTGAGGAGTCCTTTGAGTATGAGTAGTTACTCTTCAATAGTTACTCTTTAATTCCATTTTTCTCAGATACCTAACCCTCTCTTTCTGTAAGGAAATGAAATCTCCATGGGTGATTATCTCATTTTGTTCTGGGAATGCTGTTCCTTCCCTCTTTCCCCAAAGAAAAGCCAATCAAATCCACTTGGGATCATCTAAACTTTATATATGGTTTTGTAGCGGGAAAACTCCAGGGCCTACCTGCTTCAGTTTCATGGTTTTAAAAGTGTAACACAGTTGGGGGAAAGGATCATTACCTCTACAATATTTATTACACCAAGGGTTTCTTTCTTCCCCCCTTTTTCCCCACTATATGAGCTCCATGTGAATTAACCATGCACGAACCGTCAATCATCCAACAGCTCAATGGAACACAGGGACTATCACAAATGGAAAATGCCTAATTTAAAATATGCTAGCTAAGGTCTTGTTGCACCTCTGCTGCTCTGGGAATGCAATTGCTTCAAATTAGTTTCCAAAGAAGCCCTGCAATAAAGCAGGAGTCATCACGTTTACAGCTTTGCTTTGCTGAAGCTTTGTGCTTACTGTAACGTTTCAAAGTATGCCTTGTGGTTTGACTGAACCCCTGAACCATAAACTGGCAGGAATTTCCTCCCCTCCTCATGCTGGTGATTTCCAAGTTGCTGAGAATTGGAAAGTATTCGTTTTCTCAGGAAATGCCAAGCTATTTTGGACTCCCGCTCACCTTCTTGTTCTTCAGATGCCAAAAAACTGAATCTTGCAATATTGCTGAACATTTTCTGGAGGCTGCTGTATGTTTTGAAAATTCTGGAGTAGGTTTTAGAAGACTACTCTGGAAAACTCTATTTTTGTCAGAGATAATCCGATCTCTGCCAAAAGGGCAGGCAGACAAAGGGCCCCTCAGAAGACTGGAAGTGGTGCTAAGCTGACATCCACCCGACGCACGGGAATACACATCTGGGAGGCGGTTGCCGGAGCAACCAGGTAGACCTGACCACACGTGTCAGCAGCAAAGGACCCTGGGGGAGGGAAAGGTTTAAATATGCTGTTTGTTCCCAGAATCGCCATTCCAGTCTTTGTTCGTGCTAGCTTCTGTATCCTGTAATAAACTATCCTACTTCTAAGAACTCATGCGTCTGTGAGTTACTCTAGAGTAGGGAGATTACAGATATCGGATGGAGTGCCTTACATAAAGACTGGAATCAAAAAACCAACCGGTTTTCCCGGGAGCGAAACCAACAGCTCACGGTCGAGACCGGCTTCTACACCCACTGGGCAGAGACCTGGGGAAAAAATTCTTCGGAAGGAGACCAGGTGAGACGAGCGAGGAACCGGCTTCCCCGGCAGCGCGCCAAACAGCTGAGAGGCGGCAATCCCTCAGCTGAGCGGCGGGAGCAGCGGCAGAAGCAGGAAACGGATTTCCCCAGCGGAGCAGCAGCAGCAGCGCGCCAAACAGCTGAGAGGCGGCAATCCCTCAGCTGAGCGGCGGGAGCAGCGGCAGAACCAGGAAACGAATTTCCCCGGCGGAGCAGCAGCAGCAGCGCGCCAAACAGCTGAGAGGCGGCGATCCCTCAGCCGAGCGGCGGAAGCAGCGGCAGAAGCAGGAGCCGGATTTCCCAGCAGAAGAGCAGCGGCAGCAGCGCCAGACAGCGAGAGGCGGCGGTCCCTTGGCTGAGCGGTGGGAGCGGCGGCAGAGGCGGAGTCCGGCTTCCCCGGCTTTCCCAGGCAGCTGAGCGGCGGCGGAGGAGCGGCAGCGGAACCCGACGACGGCAGCGGAGGCCGGCGGGCACAAGCAGCGGAGAGGCGGCGAGCTCAGCGGCGGGCAAGCGGGCAGCGCATCCCACGCGGCGGCAGACGAGGCGGAGACCACGTGGCGGAAAAGCGGTGGCAGCGACCAGCGCCCCCAAGCTGCAAGTGGGCAGAGAATACCGGCAAGCAATGGAACCGGCAGAGGTGGCAGGAACCTACGAAGAAGAAGCGGGACCCAGCTCCGCAGGCAACCAGAGGATGGAGAGCAGAAAAGCGCAGAGCAAAGGAAAGCATATCGAGGTAACCAATACCCCTATTCAGAAAAGCAGCACCGAACCAGAGCTAGAGGGATGGTCCATAGCTGTAGGCAAAGGGCTAGGAGAGAAAGGGGCAAAAGGAAACCAGAAGAAGGTCACCCCAACCCAGCGCATCGTAAGGTTGGAGGAACAGATGTCCAATGTGCAGTTAAATATAGGAATGTTGATGAATAAAATGGACTCATTGGGCGCGGCCTTTAGGAAAGTAATGGACAATGTAGATAAACCCAAAGGGCGGGAATTGAACCTGGGGCCACCCGAGGGAGAGGGAGACATCGAAAGTGAAGAGGAGGAATTTTACCCCTACAACAGAGCACCCAGGACCCCGTCATACAACCAGTTCGTGACCCCAGGGGGGGCACATACACCATTTGGAATGGGTGAACTAAAAACGAAATTCAACAGCAACCCCAAGAATTTAGCATGCTTCTTGACTCACGTACAAGGGTTCATGAGCGAATTCGAATACACCTTCCGAACGGAAGAGAGCAAAATTAGATATGTCTCCAGTTTTCTGGAAGGTGAGGCAGGGGACTGGCTGGTAACACTTCATGACAGGAGGGCTAGGGAACTAAGGGACTTCCAAGAGTTCATGTATGCCCTCCGGAAACGGTTCGAAGATACGCTGACCAAAGTCTCAGCTAGGGCCCGACTCCGGAACTTAAGGCAGGGAACTAGGACAGTAGCTGAATATGCTATGGACTTTAAAAGATTATTATCCTATCTGCCGGACTGGCCAGAATCGATAAAGATAGAACACTTTCAATATGGCCTAAAACAGGACTTACTGGAAAAGGCTTTAGATAGAGATGACCCTGAAACTTTAGAGGGGTGGATCCAATTAGCTGGGAAAATTGAGAGTAACAGACTACAGTTACAAAGTATCAGAAACGTACAATCCAGGCAGAGGAACGAGGGGACTTTCATTAACCAGCCCCGCTCGAACGTGAAACAGCGGAATTGGGAAGAGGAGAAGGACCGTCGGGCAAGAGAGGGACTGTGCTTCTGCTGCGGGAAGGAGGGACACCGAATTAGCGCTTGCCCTCAGGGGAAAACAAGCGTTAAGGAAAAACCTCCGGCGAAAAAGGCAGCTGACAGATGTACCCTCAAAACAACACACATCAAGGGAAAAGGAGCGGCTGCGACAACCGTGAACCCATGGCAGAATCCGGGCCTAGAAGAAGACAGCGATGACTCTGACTTTGAAATCCAGACGGCGGGAAACGAGCCAGGTCTGTTCTGATGAGCGCCACAGGACAGACCTCCACAAAGGGGCGCAAAGGAAGTAGTCGCAACACCCCAACAATGCACCTAAAGGTACAGTTGAGGACTTTGGGTGGGAGGAAAAAGTATGTGGGGGTTGCAATGCTAGACTCAGGTTGCTCTAGAAACTTAATGCACCCAAACGTAGCTGAAAAGATGGGACTGGACCTGTTTAAGCTCAAAACGCCCATCACATTTTGCCAATTGGACGGGTCGGAACTGAAGGGGGGGCCAGTGGAGTTCTACACTGAAGGACTGCAAATGACTTTGGGGACTCATGTAGAGACTTTGCGGTTCCTAGTGGCTCCCATTGCAACACGACCCATTGTGTTAGGACTGAAATGGTTGAGGGCAAGAAACCCCAAGGTGGATTGGGTCTCAGGAGATTTGGACTTTACGGATGGGACTTATCACGAGATGGACAATGAGAGCACACCCAGCGGCATTGAGCTGGGGGCAACGGGGATGGAAATTGAGGAGGGGCAGCAGGACCAAGGGGGTGGCACACTCACAAGCACAATTCCGGAGAAATATCTCCCGGTAGCAGAGATATTCGATAAGAAGGAATGTGAGCAAGAACCCCCCCATAGGCAGTCAGACGCAACCATTGACCTCATCCCAGGGGCACCGTTTCCCAAGCCCAAGATGTATGCCATGACGCAAAAAGAACTGCAAGAATTGCGCAAATTCATAGATAAAAATTTGGCACGGGGGTTCATTGAGCCAGCCAACTCCCCCCTTGCAGCCCCGGTATTGTTCAGGAAGAAAAAAGATGGGTCCCTCCGGCTTTGCACTGACTACAGGGGTCTTAATGCAATTTCGGTTACGAGACAGTACCCTCTCCCGTTGCTGAAAGACATGTTAGCTCAGCTATCTAAGGGGAAAATTTTCACAAAACTAGATGTTAGGGAAGCTTACTATCGTGTTCGCATAAGGGAGGGGGACGAATGGAAAACTGCATTCAATTGCCCATTGGGTTCCTTCCAATACAGGGTGCTCCCGTTTGGGATTGCGGGGGGCCCGGGAATCTTCATGAGGTTCATAAACGAAGTATTGTATGAATTTCTGTACAAAGGGGTAATTGTATATTTGGATGACATACTGATTTTTTCTGAAAATCTGGAGGAACACATGGAGTTGGTTAAGAGGGTGCTTGAGAAATTACTCGAGGCTAAGCTTTATGTAAAACTTGAGAAATGTGAATTTCACAGGGAACAACTAGACTTCTTGGGGTATCGCATTTCGCATGAGGGCATCGAGATGGATCCTGAGAAAGTCAAAGCGGTCTTGGGCTGGCAGCCCCCCCGCACTCGCAGACAGCTGCAAGCGTTCCTCGGTTTTGCGGGGTTCTATAGGCAATTTATTCAGAATTTCGCGCAAATCGCACTGCCCCTGACTGACCTATTAAAGACAAAAGGCAAGGGAGCAAACGCGAAAGCCCCATCACCGAGCACGAAACTTGTGTGGACGCAGGAATGCCAGGCTGCGTTTGATAGCCTAAAAGAAATGTTCACAAAAGAACCCATACTCAAGCACCCAGAAGCTGACAAACCATTTGTGATACACACAGATGCATCTATTAGTGCAGTGGGGGCCATACTCTTGCAGGAGGATGACACGGGGAAATTAAGGCCATGCGCGTACATTTCCCGAAAGTTTAACCTAACGGAGAAAAGATGGCATATTTGGGAAAAAGAGGCTTTCGCTGTCAAACATGCCCTAAGCACGTGGCGACATCTCTTAGAAGGCACAGCAGAGCCGTTCCAAGTGTGGACGGACCATAAAAATTTGGAAGCTCTCAAATCACCCAGGAAGTTGAACCCTAAGCACCTCAGGTGGGCAGAATTTTTTAGCAGATTCAACTTCACGTTGAAGTATTTTCCTGGGGGAAAAAACTATTTGGCAGACGCGTTATCACGCTTGCCGCAACATGAGAGCAAAATGGAAGAGGTCATCGAATCCCTCATCCCCTCCCAGCCAGTGGAGGCACAAAACTCAGCAATAACAGACGGGAGGGGGGAGGGCAACATGGCAATCACCCGCAGCACCGCGAAGCGTGCGGCTGAAAGCGACCCGTGGACAGCCGAGCTGCGGGCGGCAACAGTAACGGACACCTGGTGGGGAGAGAACAAACAGAACCTAGTGGAGAAGGATGGAGTGGGGTGGAAGGACAACAAAGCCTATGTCCCTGAGCCCTTAAGGCAAAAGGTCTTAACCATGCATCATGATCACAAAACGGCAGGGCATTTTGGCTTCGTAAAAACGCTACATTTAATCCGACGCAAATTTTGGTGGCCATCCTTGCGCACTGATGTTAAAGACTATGTGCGCTCATGCCCAGTGTGCGCAATGGCCAAAAGGAAAATTGGGAAACCTACAGGGAAGCTGCAGGAAGTAGCAAACCCCTCACAGCCATGGAAGCAAATTGCCATGGACTTCATAGTAGATTTGCCGGTGAGCAAAAAGAACACGGCAATTTGGGTAGTCACTGATCTATTCTCCAAGCAGGCACACTTCATTGCATGCAAAGGAATACCGAATGCTCAAAAACTAGCTAGACTGTTCATACAACACATCTATAGAGCCCACGGAACGCCGGAACGCATAATCAGCGATCGTGGCAGCACTTTTACTTCCAAATTTTGGCGGGCTTTTTTGACTTTAATTGGAGCGGCACAGGGGCTCAGCAGTGCGTTCCATCCTTGCACAGATGGTGCGAGCGAACGCCTGAACGCTACATTGGAGCAATACCTTAGATGTTACACTAACTACCAACAGAATGATTGGGCGGAACTGTTGCCGTTCGCAGAGGTTGCTTACAATAACGCGGTACATCAAAGCACGGGGTTTTCACCATTCAAAGTTGCCACAGGGCAGGACTTTGTAACTATCCCCGAACTGGCCATGTCACACAACACGGAATTGCCACAACCCCTAAAAGCGGATGAGTGGATAGAGAAACTAAAGAGCAATTGGCCAGTCATGGTGCAAACATTGAAGGAAGCCAAAGCTAGTTACAAAAAATATGCGGACCGTAAGAGGGGGGAAGAATGGGAATTAAGAGTAGGAGACAAGGTGTATTTGTCAACAAAAAATCTGCGGACAACACAACCAGCACGGAAATTGGCACCAAAATTCATAGGTCCATTCCCAATCATTGAGGTCATCAACCCAGTAGCGGCAAAATTACAATTGCCAAAAGCGCTAAGAAAGGTGCATCCTGTGTTCCACATCAGTTTGTTGAAACAACACCACAGTTCACAACACTGGCACCCTGAACCAGAGGAACCCCCCCCCATTGTTGGTGGAGGGCGAACCACACTTCGAGATTGATAGAATTCTGGACTCCAGACGACACAAGGGGCAGCTACAGTACCTAGTGAAGTGGCAACACCTACCAATTGGAGACAAGGAATGGGTCAGCGCCAAACACACACGCGCCCCTAAATTAGTCAAGAAGTTCCATAAAGAATTCCCAGACAAACCCCACTGAACCGGGGGGGTGAGTTTTGGGGCGGGAGCATGTCAGAGATAATCCGATCTCTGCCAAAAGGGCAGGCAGACAAAGGGCCCCTCAGAAGACTGGAAGTGGTGCTAAGCTGACATCCACCCGACGCACGGGAATACACATCTGGGAGGCGGTTGCCGGAGCAACCAGGTAGACCTGACCACACGTGTCAGCAGCAAAGGACCCTGGGGGAGGGAAAGGTTTAAATATGCTGTTTGTTCCCAGAATCGCCATTCCAGTCTTTGTTCGTGCTAGCTTCTGTATCCTGTAATAAACTATCCTACTTCTAAGAACTCATGCGTCTGTGAGTTACTCTAGAGTAGGGAGATTACAGATATCGGATGGAGTGCCTTACAATTTTAGCCTTATGATGCACAAGAGTCATAAAAAGCTGCAGTTATCAGGCTGAGCAGTGGATTGGTTCTTGTTACTCAGCACCCTCTTTGCATCTTTCTCTTTAGGAAAAAAAGCCAGGAAAAGGCATTAACAGAATAACCAGATTCAAAGAGCAATCTTTTGTGCAATTAATAACATAGCTGGGGGAATCTTGGCAGGTGGTGGAGCAACATCTTCCAAAAATCTTTTCTCCTGTCCAATTAATAAAGGTTCAGGAAGCCTAATTTGCTTTATATCTGGTCATCAAAATTATAAACAATAATAATTGTAAATTACTATATCCCAGAACTGATATAATCATCAGTAATTAATTTGAGTTTTCTCCCCTATTCCTAAACAAAGAAGCACTGTCTGAGTTCCAGCCTGTAGGGAAACTGGGTGCCTGCGCTGCCCCAACAGCATGACAACACCATCTATTTCAACTCATTTCTAAGGTTTGATAGGCCATCTATAGCAAAAGCTCTTCAAGTGGCATACAGTGATATCCTGCTTAAATATACTTCCAAAAACTTGGTAAAGCAATCAATTAAAGCTATCAATTAAGGCAACTGCTCAAACATCAAGGATAACTTTAGTCAAAAGACTGCATTGTAGCACAAGGACAAAAAAAATTAAATGGGGTAGGTACCAGCCATTCCTTTCTGGAGAGCAACTGAGAAAACCAACCCCAAAGGCCCCTCAGAGATGAACTTAGAGTTTGGATAGCCACAGACAGGAAGACATGATAGACGGAAACAATTGGAAGGGTATGTGAACTTGTCTGTACTTGCATGAATCACCCTCTGTCTCTGTTGAACATTGGATGAGAAGGAAACACATTTTCTAGGTCAGATGTGAGTCCCCCAAAATGCAATTCAGTTCAGGACCCCCAGGTGTATGAGAAAAAGAAGACATGTCTATGGTGCAAATAAAATGAGTTTCAAGCCTACAAACTGTTAATTGCTGGGTAAGCACATGCATCCAGCAGTGCCAGGAAATTGCCTTTCATACTAGGCAGAGGAAGTTCGCACATTACGTTAATCACAAGGTAATTGCAAGTAATTGCTTGAATATGTGAAATTCCTTGCATAAGTCACCACATAGTGAGTCATCACAGATTATTGCTTCTTATTACATTTGGCAGATACCTCATTACCCCAGTTCACACAATCATTTAAACTCAGGGATAGTTCAAAAGATCCTGTGTTTCAGTGTTTTTCAATAGTGTCAGTTGTTAATAATTTATGCTGAACAAAGCACTGGCCTCGGGCAAGGAGCACTGGTGCAAAGTTAAACCTTTACATGTTTCATTCCTGCAAAGCAATTTGCAGTCCAAGCTTCTGCAGTACGCATGTGCAGCAGGTATGCACAGGCCATAAAATTTGTTGGTCCATCTGAAAAGTTTGCTTTATTTTGGAATAATTCAGAAGAAAGTTCATCCAAATTTGAATGTTAGTTTATGTGGTGGATTCCAGCTCTGCCGCTGGTTCCCAGGGAGGGAACGCATTCCAGGCAGATAAGTGCCTTCGCAGCCCGGACTCTGTTGCTGGGAAAGTTAAGAGGTTAAGGGTAGCTCCGCCATAGGTCCTCTCCTAGGCTATTTACCCTTAGGTTAGTTAGGTAGCTTTAGTCTGGCAAGAATCTGTCTATATGGTGAGAACAATAAAGAACTAGAGTTGGAAAACATAGACTCAGCGTGGTTCTTGGCCTGATCCTAACAGTTTAAAAATCTGAATCTTCCTATCTTGTATTACTAAATCTGGATTGCGGAAATCCAAAGGACCACTAGATGGCACTAAAGAGATATAAAAACATAACTCTTTGCTGCCATCTAGTCAATGTCAAAAGTTTTGCATCCCTGATCTGGTAGTAACCCTACCAGGTATCTCCTTTTTTAACTGAACAAACATCAAGACAAAACCCCAAACCAACCAAACAAATAAATAACCCAAGAGTTAAAAAGAAAAATAAACTAACAAAACAAAAGTAAATGAAAAAAGTATACAACTTGGAGAAAGTTGTGCATATTTCAGAAGAAGTTTCTGAAGACCTGATTTGATATGGCTACCAGATCTGTGCTAGAAAACTCCAGCTGACACTAGATGACAGCAAAGGGTAATAGGTTCATGTATCTCTATGCTGCCATCCAGTGGGTGTATATACTTTTGAAGCCAGGTTCAGGTAGCTTGTAGCTCTGTATCTCATGTGAACACAGAACAACTCTGATATTCATCAAAGTAACGCTTTTATTTTCAGATTATTGTAGAGATAGAGGGATTAGAGCCCTTTGTATTTTCCAAATAACCATCCAGTGAACTACCAAGAAAGATCTATCATGAGAGGCAAGATTGTTCAAAGAAGCTTGACCACTATCATGTATCTCATAGAGGATTCCTTCTCCAAAGGAGAAGCAGAAGATTGTGCTGGAGGTATTTGCAGATGTACAGTTTCCAATGAAACAGGGTTCTGAATCAACTAGTACTACAAATAATACAGCAGCTGATGTTAATGGACATCCAAAAGAAGAAGACTCCTGAAACTGCAGGCTCAAACACCCAGAACTGCTTCCAACAGAGGCTTTGCAGGACTGAAGGCACTCCTTGACTTCATAAACTGAACAGTTAGGACAACATGGGAATTGCAATAAAGATCAGCTGCCCTTCTAGATGACTGATATTAGGGCTAAATGAGGGGTTGGCTTTGTTTTTCTGTGAGACTAGATTCCTGGACTCTTTCAACTCTCCTACCAGCAAATATCATGGATTGCTTTGGGTATTTCATTATATAATCCCTTTGGCTTGGTGATCCAGCTTTGTTTTGTTTTTCTAGCCCTTGATTTTTAGATTTGGAAAATGTTATCTCCTTCTGCCTGTAAAACCTTGAATTTTGAGGAATCCCAACTTTGGAAGAATTCCTCAAGGTTTATAGGTACAGAAAAGCAAAATATGCTGTTTCTGATATCTGGATATTTTTAATTTTTTTTTAAAAAATGATATTATTGTGCTTCAGTGCAACTATTTTCTAATTTAAAACCTTGATGTAATTGTGTTTGATTCGAGATAGTTAGCCCCTCTATTTTTTTTTCTTTACTTAGGAATGAAGTGAAGTGAAAGGTCCTCTGTGCAAGCACTGAGTCATTACTGACCCTTTGGAGGGACGCCGCTTTCGCTGACATTTTCCTGGCAGACTATAGAGCGAGGTGGTTTGCCATTGCCTTCCCCAGTCGTGATTACCTTTCCCCCAGCTTAGCTGGGCACTCATTTTACCGACCTCGGAAGGATGGAAGGCTGAGTCGACCCGAGCCGGCTACCTGAGAAACCAACTTCCGCTGGGATCGAACTCAGGTCATGGAGAGAGTTTCGGTTGCAGTACTGCCACCTACCACTCTGCGCCACACGAGGCTCTTACTTAGGATTAATCCCCCCAAAAAACCCACATAAAAATGTAATCTATCTATCATCTATCATCTATCATCTATCATCTATCATCTATCATCTATCATCTATCATCTATCATCTATCATCTATCATCTATCATCTATCATCTATCATCTATCATCTATCATCTATCATCGGCTCAGAAAGGGGTGTGGTGGTTCAGCAGGTAAGACGCCAGGCTTGTCGATCAGAAGATCACAAGTTTGGAGGTTCGAATCCCTAGCCCTGCATGCGGAGTGAGCTCCCGCACTAGCTCCAGCTCTTGCCAACCTAGCAATTCGAAAGCATGCAAATGCAAGTAGATGAATAGGTACCACTTCGGTGGGATGGTAACAGCGTTCCGCGCGCGTCATGCGGCCACATGACCGTGGAAGCGTCTTCAGACAACGCTGGCTCTTCGGCTAACAAACGGAGATGAGCACCAGACCCTAGAGTCAGACACGACTGCACAAATGTGTGGGGGGAACGTTTACCTTTATAATCAAAAGACTCTCAGCAACTTCCAAGATATGAAAACTTAATCCACGGTACAATTTAGCTTTAAACAAATAAAATATGTATCATAAAATCATAACTCAAGAAGTCAACTACAACAATCACAAAAACTTAAAGACAGAAAAACAAAACACAAAAGAATAGAAGAAGAAGGTGCAATTGTGAACTCAATTGGGATGCTCTTTGAAAGAGCTCAGTTTTTAATATCTCTCTACACATTGGGAGAAAGTGTGTGCATGAATGTGTATACTAGGGAGAAACTGGACAAAATAGCATTTACATTAAAGCAAATTACTTACAAAAACTGTATATCAGGCAAACACAAATACAAAATTAGTCCAATTGGGGGTATTGTACCTAAAAATGCATAGAATTTTTTATGGTTTTTTTAACAACAACAAAAATGTAGAAAAGGGATGGAAAAACCAAAGATTAGAAAACATGTGGAATTAGAATAGGTAGGTGCATGCCCCTGCTTGCTCCAAAGCATCTTTTTGCATTTGAATCCAAAGCATTACATAGCCTTAACGCATAGTTTATATGATAACATGGTATTGTTCGAATCCTGATTTACCTAATTTTGCTTGTAAATACCAGAGGCATGATTAGACTAAAGTTAGACTTCTACAGCCATCATTCAGAGCTAAAGTTAAAATCCATAATTGTCATAGAATCATAGAGTCTTAAAGTTGAAAGGGAGTTTGGAGGCCTTCTAACCCAATCCCTTGCATCCAATCTTCTACACAAAGTCAGTGGTATTAAAATATACTCAATTGTTTTTTTGTAACTGTGAATTTATGTTGGGACATGTGGTTTTAAATTCAGATTTTGTTACAGTAAATACACTGGTACATCTGAAGTAGTGGAAACTTGACTCCTTTGCTCTGTGAATCAGTTTTGTTGCAAATATAAACTGGGCTTCAATTTATTTTATTTTACTTTTATTGCTTGAATATACAAAACAAAGGGAAAAAGGTATAAACAAGAAAAAACAAGAAAAAGGGGGACAAAACAAACAAAAGGGAAAAGAATATATTATAACACTTATAAAAACAGTTCAGTTTCTAAACACAGGATTAAGCCTTGGTCACAGGGAGAAATATTGATCAGCCTTCCCATTACATCACTAAAAAGCCAGTTGGTAAGCAGAACATGAACACATATCATCAATCTAGCATTGTACGTTCATAAATTTATTGTAAATTCATCAAAAAGCAGTAATCATTTTATGCTTCATGCTTGATAAATCCAAAGTTCTTCATATAATGATAAGTTCTAAACTTCTGGTATATAATTCAAAATCATGTTCATATCTTTAAAAATATTACTCTTCCAAAAGCCGTATTAATAAACCGATAAGATATTAAGCCCAAAGCAGACAAGATGGATGGATGATATTCTGGAGGTGACGGACTCAACCATGGGGGAGCTGGGGATGGTGACAGCCAACAGGAAGCTCTGGCGTGGGCTGGTCCATGAAGTCACGAAGAGTCGGAAACGACTGAACGAATAAACAACAAATTTCTGCATAATGAAGTATTTATTTATTTATTTATTTATTTATTTATTTATTTATTTATTTATGTTAGAAGCTGCCTGACTCTAAAATGACTTGGGTGGCTTACACTTATATTCAGGTGGCTTACTCTTAAAGTTGACAGCTAACATGTTTTAATTGTCCACGAGCTAGCCAATATACAGTATATAGAAAAATTGTTGGATTAATCTAATCTACCGATCATAAGAAATATACTTCTTTGAGATCCTTAACCATTGATTTGTTAATATTTATTTATTTATTTATTTATTTATTTATCAATCAAAATTTTTATCACCGCCCATCTCCCCCTCAAGGAAGGACCCTGGGTGGTTTACAATAAAAACAAAATTTAAAATTCAATACAAAGTATCAATAATATAACTAGAAGATAGAAATATAAAAAAGAATAAAATCCAGATGGTAGTAAATTCTACTTCAGTCCGTAAGTGTATAAGAGCCGGTCTAGGGCACCAGCCATCCCCAAGAATGACTATTCCCCTCCCCACCCCTAATATAGGATGTTTTCATTCTTTAGCCCAAAGTTCTTGTAAATAACTAATATTTACCTTAACAGCACTCTTTGTTATCTGTTCAAATGTATGCAGATGTGGAATCATCCAAACACATTTCAGTTGTGACAGTAATTCTAGAGTTTTCAGATGATGCTTCACCAAACTGTGAGGCGGGGAATAAATTGGAATAATAAATAAATAAAATAAATTTTAATTGAATATTCTGCCTATCTGCAGTTTTAGACAATCTAAATTCCTCTTACAATAACTCAAATGGTATAAAAATGGATTGGCAATTAACTTACCTAAAGTATTAACATTCCTATTAGCCATGAATTAAAAAAAAAATTACCTGTAATTTTCAGGCTTGCATTATCATAAATAAATGGACTCCAAGCATGAAGCAGAGTCTGGGGAGATGCCGAGGGAGCATACTTACCCTGTTATCTGGGAACAGTTTGATCCTGTTGGACCTAAGGAAGTGGACAGGATCCTCTGGATTGTAAAGGCCACCACATGCCATCTAGACCCTTGCCCTTCCTGGCTGGTGCAAGCAGCCAGGGAGGTGACATGTGGTTGTGTCCAGGCAATGGTTAATACATCCTTGGAGGAGGGGGTGTTTCCGGACGCTTTTAAGGAGGCGCTGGTGCACCCCCTACTCGAGAAACCATCGCTGGACCCTACTATATTGGACAAATTTCATCCTGTCTCCCACCTCCCCTTTTTGGGGAAGGTGGTTGAGAAAGTGGTGGCGTTGCAACTCCAGAGGATTCTGGATGAAATGGATTATCTGGACCCCTTCCAGTCAGATTTCAGGCTGGGATATGGGGTGGAAACTGCATTGGTCGCACTTAAGGATGATCTCTGGCGAGAGCAGGATGGAGGGAGTGCGTCCATCCTGGCTCTTCTCGACCTCTCAGTGGCTTTCAATACCATCGACCATGGTATCCTTTTGGGATGGCTCAAGGAATTAGGGGTGGGCAACATAGTTCTGCACTGGTTCACCTCCTTCCTTCAGGGCTGGTCCCAATTGGTGGTAATAGGAGATGAGAGATCTGACCCTCGCCCCCTCATTTGTGGGGTGCTGCAGGGTTCAGTTCTCTCACCTCTCCTATTCAATATCTACATGAAACCACTGGGTGAGATCATCCGTCACCATGGGATGAGATACTATCAATACGCTGATGATACTCAATTGTACATCTCCATCCCGGGTGAGGTAAGTGATGCAGTGGCTGCCCTTTCTCAGTGCCTGGAGACTGGGGGTCTGGATGGGGAACATCGGCTTCGGCTGAACCCTGGTAAGACGGAATGGCTGTGGATTGATGGTTCTTCCGGATCCGGGAAGTTATCTACCCCATTCGGACTCAGTGCGGAACCTGGGGGTCCTTCTGGACTCACAACTCCTGCTCAAAGAGCAGGTGGCAGTCGTGGCCAGAAGGGCCTTTGCGCAACTTCGTGTTGTGCGCAAGTTACGCCCTTTCCTGGATCGGGAGTCCCTCCGTACAGTCACTCATGCCCTGGTCATCTCCCATATAGACTACTGCAATGCGCTCTACATGGGGCTACCCCTGAAGAGTATCCGGAAGCTTCAACTGGTCCAGAATGCAGCTGTGCGTGCAGTTATTGGTGCCCCTAGATCGGCTCATGTGACACCTCTACTGCGCCAGCTGCACTGGGTGCCAGCATGCTTCCAGGTACAATTCAAGGTGTTGGTTATGACCTTTAAAGCCTTACATGGCATGGGACCAGGCTACCTGAAGGACAGTCTCATCCCCATAACTTCAAACCATCCCACTTGATTATGCAGAGAGGGCATGCTACGGACCCCGTCGTTAAGGGAGTTTCACTTGGCGGGGTCCAGAAGGCGGGCCTTCTCGGCAGTGGCACCCGCCCTTTGGAACAATCTGCCCCCAGAGATGAGGCAGGCTCCATCGCTCCTGTCCTTCCGGAAGAACTTAAAGACCTGGTTCTGCCGCCTCGTTTGGGATGGGAATGGGAACAGTTCCTCCTGGGAATGGCTGGTGCCATAGAGCCCTTTTAAAATACCAATTTATCGCCTCCTGGATTTTATATTTAATTTATTAGTAATCTTGATGGTTATAGATTTGTATGATTTTATATTTATTTATATTTATAAATTTTAATTGTTTTTTTCTCAAATTTTATTAAAGTTTTTAATATACATAGTTAAAAGGTGAAAAGGAAAAGGAAATAGAAATACAAATCAAGGAAAGAAGTAAAAGTATATAGAAAAGAAAAGAAAAAAAGATAAAGCATAGGAATTAATCAACTTCCGATTTATCTCTGGTCTTAGTAATTAAAAAAAAATTATCTTACATGCTAGCTCTATATATAACATACAAAAACATTTCCTGTCTAATATATCAATTTATATATATTTTAGTCTTCAAAACCCCAGATAAGCTTCGCCCCACCTGCATGTTGCAAATAGTCCATTAATGGTTTCCATTCTTTAAGAAAGTAACAGTTTGAGTTTTCTTTTAATAAGCATGTCAATTTGTCATTTTTTGCCATATCCATCAGTTTTAACATCCAATCTTGTATCGTAGGTAAAATCTGGTTTTTCCAATTTTGGGCATATACAAGTCGTGCTGCTGTAATAATATATTGCATAATTCTTACAAATTGTTTTCCTATTTGTTCTTCCCATATTCCCAATAAAAATAATTCCGGTTTAAATGGGACTCGAATTTGTAAAATATTTTGCATCAATGAATGTATCTGAGTCCAAAACTTCTTTGGAATTTCACATGTCCACCACATATGGTAAAAAGATCCCTCTTTTTTTTTACATTTCCAACACAAGTTGGAAACATTCCCATACATTTTAGCAAGTTTTTGTGGGGTCATATACCATCTATAAAAAAGGTAAAGGTTCCCCCCGCACATTTTGTGCAGTCGTGTCCGACTCTAGGGGCCGGTGCTCATCTCCGTTTGATAGCCGAAGAGCCAGCGTTGTCCGAAGACGCTTCCACGGTCATGTGGCCGCATGACACGCGCGGAACGCTGTTACCTACCCACCGAAGTGGTACCTATTAATCTACTTGCATTTGCATGCTTTCGAATTGCTAGGTTGGCAAGAGCTGGAGCTAGTGCGGGAGCTCACTCCGCACACAGGGCTAGGGATTCGAACTTCCGAACTTGCGATCTTCCGATCAACAAGCCTGGTTTCTTACCCGCTGAGCCACCACGCCATCTATACATCATCTTATACATCATCTTATACATCTTATACATCACGCCATCTATACATCATCTTATAAAAATTTTCCTTTAAATTATAGCACAAAGTAAATTTTAACCCTTTGTTCCACATATCTTCCCATTGCTGCATTTGTATATTATGTCCAATATTTTTTGCCCATTTTGTCATACAATCTTTAACTTGTTCCTCTACCATTTCTCCTTTTAACAATAATTTATACATTTTAGCAATTAAATGATCATCTGTCTCACATAATTGTATCTCAAATTCCAATTTTGTTCAAATTCAATTTTTTTTGGTCTAATTTAAATTTTTCTAGAAGTTGCATATATGAAAGCCATTGGAATGTATATCCTTCTAGAACAAGTTCTTCTTTTGTTTTAATTATATCCTTGTTCTTTCTTTAAAAAGTCCTTATAAGTCAGCCACTTATCTTTATTTCTTACTTCTGTTCTATGAAATGCTTCTTGCGTGGAAATCCATAAAAGTATTTTATAACATAAAGTTTGTTTATATTTACTCCAAATTCTTAACAATGATCTTCTAATATAATGGTTTTTAAAGTCCACATTAACTTTAACTTTGTCATATCCATGCCATCCATATCTTAATTCATGACCCTCCAAATTCAATAATTTTTCATTTTTCAGAACTATCCATTCTTTAATCCATACCAAGCAACAAGCAGCATAATATAACTTCAAGTCCGGTAGACCTAGTCCGCCTCTTTCTTTTGAGTCATGCAAGACTTTATATTTTATTCTTGGTTTTTTTCCTTGCCAAATAAATTTAGAAGTATCCCGTTGCCATTGTTTAAAAGGTTCTTCTGATGCTAATATAGGTAATGTTTGAAAAAGATATAAAAGTTGTGGCAGAATGTTCATTTTAATTACTGAAATTCTACCTAGCAATGATAATTGAAATTTTTCCATTGATCCAAGTCTTTTTTAATATCTATCCAAAGTGGAATATAATTATTCTTAAACAACTTAACATTTTTAGATGTTAAATATACTCCCAAATATTTTACTTTTTCTTCCATTGAATATCCCGTTATTTCTTTCAATTTCTCTTGTTGATGGTGATCCATGTTTTTAGTCAAAACTTTTGTTTTCTGTAAATTCACTTTAAACCCTGAAGATGAATGATGCATCTGGAGATTTGGAAGAAAAAGTGGAGACACCAAAAGATAAAGAGACGAGTGAAGACTTATCTGAGTTGGGAGCTGCAGGTCTGGACCGGAAAAAAGGCTTTTAAACATCAAAATACTTATGGATTACAAATATTTGACATGGAACATTAATGATGAGAATTCCCCACAGAAAAGATGAAAAAATTTTCATTCTCTGAAAAAACTGAGATTGGATATAACTTGCTTACAAGAGACTCATATTTGTAAAAAAGATATTAAGTATTTGATTTGTAAACAACTTGGAGAAGAATTTATTTTGGTTGGACTTAAAAAAACTAAGGGGGTAGTTTTGTATATACAACCAAAGTTAAATCCAAAAAAGATACTAATTGATGATGAAGGAAGATACATTGCAGTTGAAATTAATATACAAGGAACTAAAACATTAATTGTTGGACTTTATGCACCAAATATGGACAAAGGAGTATTCTATAAAAACTTAATGGACAAACTTTTGGATTTACCCTATGAAAATTGGTGTTTTATGGGTGATTGGAATGGGGTTATTCACCCAATGATGGATAGACATTCACAAAAAGAAGTGAAATGTACACAGGGAAAATTACCACAAACATTCTTTGATTTGAAAGAAATGTTGGATTTACAAGATATTTGGAGATTGATGAACGGGACTTCAAGAGAATATACCTATTATTCAGAAAGATTTAAATCTTTTTCTAGAATAGACATGATTTTGATTTCTAAAAGTTTAATGATGGACATTGGTAAAGTTGAAATATTACCTAAGACTCTCTCAGATCACAATCCTGTAATGTTGACTTTTAAAGGAAAATGGAATGTATTTAGATGGAGACTGAATGAGTCAATCTTTCGGAAAAATGATATAGTTGATGTATGTAAAAAAAAGTTAAGAGAATATTTTCAATTGAATTTAAACAAAGGCACAAATATTCAAACTGTATGGGATGCCAGCAAAGCATATATGAGAGGTTATTTTATCCAATATAATGCTCAAATGAGGAGAAAGAAACAAGAGAGAATTCAATTGATTTTAGATGAAATTAAAAGCAAAGAGTTATGTTTAAGAGAGAAGCCAATGGATGACACCTTGCTTACTCAAATTAAATTTCTACAAAAACAAATATCAATGATATTGACACAAGAGATAGAAACTCAAATGAAATTTACAAAACAAAAATACTTTGAACATGCAAATAAACCAGGTAGATGGTTAGCCTACAAATTGAGGAAACAAAGACAAAAGAATTCAATTGTTAATATACAACATGAAGGAAAAGTTTTGGTGAATAATATAGATATACAAGAAGCCTTTCATGATTATTACTCAAAATTATACAAAAAACAAGATGTTAATCTAATTGATATTGACGAATATCTGAGTAAGCAAAAGCTAACTGTTCTTAATGATCAACAAAGAGTAATACTAAACAATCCGATAACAACAGAGGAAATGGTAAAGGCCTTTAAGAAAATCAGTAGTGGAAAAGCACCTGGACCTGATGGCCTGTCAGCAGCCTATTACAAATGCTTCGAGGATGAACTATGCTTACCCTTGCAGAATATTATGAATTTGATTTTGGAAATAGGAAACATGCCAGAGACTTGGAAAGAAGCACATATAACATTGATCCCAAAAGAACAACAAGATTTGACTCTAACTAAGAATTATAGACCAATATCTTTATTGAACAATGACTATAAGATATTTACGACTATATTGGCAGAAAGAATGAAAAATATCCTTAAGAATTTTATCCATCAAGATCAAGCTGGATTTTTACCTAAGAGACAAATCCGAGACAATGTCCGAAATATATTAGATGTGCTGGAATATTTGGAACAACATTATGAAAAACAAGCTGCCTTCATATTTATAGATGCTGAAAAAGCTTTTGATTATTTAAATTGGCCTTTTATGTTTAAAGTATTAGAAAATATGAATTTTGGAGGAAATTTTATTAAGTGGATTAAATCAATATATACTCCCCAATTTGCAAAAATAATTGTAAATGGAGAATTTAGCAAACCATGTGAAATCCAAAAAGGTACAAGACAAGGTTGTCCATTATCTCCACTTTTGTTTATATTGGTACTAGAGGTGTTACTTAGAGACATTAGACAAGATGATGGTATTCATGGTATTAGAGTTAAAAAAGAAGTTTATAAATTAAGAGGCTTTGCTGACGACTTAGTCATTACTTTGGAGAATCCACTAGATGGAATTGAATTATTGATACAGAAATTAAAAGACTTTGGGTCGTTAAAGGTAAAGGTTCCCCCTACACATTTGTGCAGTCGTGTCCGAGTCTAGGGGCCGGTGCTCATCTCCGTTTGTTAGCCGAAGAGCCAGCGTTGTCCGAAGACACTTCCACGGTCATGTGGCCACATGACACGCGCGGAACGCTGTTTGGGTCATTAGCAGGGTACAAATTTTAATTGCTGAATTTTGTAAACTGCCCAGAGTCTCCATCCGGGGAGATGGTGCAGTAATAGAAATTGAAAAATAAATAAATAAATAAATAAATAAATAAATAAATAAATAAATAAATTACAAGTTTATCATGTAAATACAGATGATAATTATTATATCTCCATCCCAACATCACCCAAATATATTTTGCAGCCTTTAATGTTAGAAATACAATAGACTAAAATAGAAACCAAGACCTTATCATGTAACGAAAGAAAATCTAGGGGTTTGTCCTTCCCATAAAATCTGTCTTTATAACTTGAAATACCTTCAAGGTATTAATATGAGAATTTCTCTAAAAGTACATACTTATCAACCTTTAAGGTAATATTCATTTTTGCAACATTTCTCCTTCCTCATAAACATTGATTTACTTTGAACATGTTTGTGACATATTTTTTATCTGAATTTTCAAGCTGGGTGATTCTTATTTCAATGTGAATCTATCCATATGTTTTTTTAACTCTGTGATTTTCTGATCCAAATAATCAAGTCTCTCCTTCATCTCCTAAACATTCTGTTTCACCTTGTCCACCATGGTTTTTATCTAAAAGAACGTAAATCATAACTTTCTTTCTGTGTTACTTTCTTTTGTGGGTCAGGAATAAATTCAGCTTTCAACTGTTCCTCAGCTCTGAGAAGCTTCTCCCCTGAGGTGAGGAGAGGGATGAGCCGAGTTTTCTCTGCCTTCTCAACTTTGGACTCACAATTTATCCCACAGAGCACTGATTTAAAGGAAGAAAGGAAAAAGGAGTTTTACACTTACCAATTAAGCAATAAAGCAGTCAAAAATAAAGATATGTTAACCATAACCTAAGGGGCGTGGTGGCTCAGTGGGTAAGACACCAGGCTTGTCGATCGGAAGATCGCAAGTTCGGAGGTTCAAATCCCTAGCCCCACGTGACGGACTGAGCTCCCGCACTCGCCCCAGCTCTTGACAACCTAGCAATTCGAAAGCATGCAAATGCAAGTAGATAAATAGGTACTACTTCAGTGGATAGGTAACAGCGTTCCACGTGTGTTATGCCGGCCACATGACCGTGGAAGCGTCTTCGGACAGTGCTGGCTCTTCGGCTAACAAACAGAGATGAGCACCGGACCCTAGAGTCGGACACAACTACACAAATGTGCGGGGGGATCCTTTACCTTTTTAACCATAACCTGTGAGTGGAATAAGAACATAAATGTAACATAAATATCACTATATCAATCAGAAAGTTCTCAACTTCAGTATAGAGAAAATAAATTTGTGCCAAGTCCTTTCAAAATCAATAGGGTCAAAGGTTTTTGAACATGCTTTTTGAAGGAAGGGCATCCAAATATTTTATTTATATACCATATACCTCACTTCACAAAAATTGCAAACCAATTCACAGATATAGAGGTGAAATCAAAGGACAAATATTAACAAAACAATACTCTGAAAATGTTATCATTCATCAGATTCAACCACTCGTGGGACTCTGCTGAGATCTTTCTCTCCTAGAGTTTTTCTTTATTTCTACATTTATAAGCTCTCAGGCCTATTCCTATTATGTTTGGGTGGTGCCTCTTTAGCTACACAACAATTTTCGCAATCGAAATATCTGAAATAGATGGCAAGATATCAAAAGGGAGGATCAGTTGCCTAAACCTACCCTACATTTGGGTAACACCTCTGAGGTAAAACTAAGCCATACTTTTTCCTATCGCAGCCTGATAAGCATGGAGCTCCCTAGGAAAACTTGTGGAGTAGCTCTCACAGCAACTCAAAACTATATGAGCAGTAACTATCTAACAAGGCTGAGGAGGAGGAGGAACCTCTCAAACAGTCTCCTTTTGTTGCCAGCCTTTCTCAATGACACATATTAGAACCAAAGCCTTGTCATCAGGAATCTGAATGGCAGGAGAAGCCTTTTTTTCTCTCCAAAGGCAAGACATTAAAACTAGCAGGGCAGGAAGTGACAAACGAAGCTCGGTGACTCAGAGGGTGGGGAAATGGGCTTTCAAATTAATTATCTCTTCTTGCTGACATCCTTGTTCACTTTCCTTTCCTGACATCAGTTCCTTTTTGGCCAAGAGAATGGGGCTGATCTTGTCACTCACAGTTCTCTTGCAAATGCATTCTCCTCCCCCCTCCCCATTCCTGTTAGAATGTCGACTTTTAGTTAAAGAATGATGACAAGGAGATGAACCTAATATTTAAAAAGTTAGAAATAGTAGAATAGAAATAGTAACGTTCCTTTCTCTCTGGCTGGTATAGGAGTTGGCTCGGTGGCCCTGTAGATGTTATTAGATGAAAGACATGACGAAAACTCCTTAATCTCACAACACGACAGACTCAATCACAGTTTTGACTGGGAAACTTCGCATTTTAGACCAAGCCAAATCCAAAAATGCTAAGGAATTCCTGGAAGCTTGGCATTCAGACAAATCAGCCATCAATAGACACATAGAGATAAACCACATATACGCAGCATTCAAAACAGACAATAAAAAACCCAGGAAGGAAACAAAAAGACTACAGGTAGTCCTTGCTTAGCAACCACAATTGGGATATGCAACTCCATCGCTAAGCGATGCAGTCATTAAACGACACATCACGTGACTGTGATGGACTTACAACTTCACTTCCATCATGGTTGTTAAGTGAATCACCTGCAGTTGTTAAGTGAGATATCAGGTGACCACGACTTGCGATTTTACTGTCGGCTTCTCCATTGACTCTGCTTGTCAGAAGCTGGCTGCGAAGCACGCAAATGGTGATCACATGACCATGGGACACTGCTACAGTTGTAAATGCCTGCTGGTTGCAAAGCACCAAATCTTGATTATGTGACCATGGGGACACTGAGAAGGTCATAAGTGCAAGGACCGGCCATAAAGTTACTTTTCCAGTGCCATCATAACTTTGAACGGTCGCTAAACAGTCGTTAAGTGAGGACTACCTGTAGAACACATCCCCTCCAGCAGCCAGTTCTCAGATAAGCAGGGATCAACACCAGACAAACAATCAGGCAGAAAACAATACTGTAATCAAGGACACACACACACACACCCCAAACTGGAAGGGCAAGCTACTATATATAAACAGGCAGCAAACCCCACACTCACTCACACTGATGATGTTACCTAGTTGGGGAATGAAACATCTACAAGCAAACAACCAAGTTCAGAGAGCACCAAGAACTCCACAGATTTTATTGGACTCCAAGTCTCATTGTTCTGGACTGCTGGACACACTGACTGTACCTGGTAGGAGAGGAAGGCCATCTGTGCAGCAGCATCGCCAGGATCTTGCTGCCTTTGTCAGCATTGTGGCATTATTCTGCAAGCTCCTTCCCTTTTGGGAGTGTGTGCAATGCCATGTCATTGTCCTGTTCCGACTAAGGTTGGACACGGAAGTGTTACTGAAATTAACTTTATTTACACGGTTACACAAGTGGCCCAATTTATACTGTCCTCTTCTTCTTCTGCAGGCTGTATCACAACAAGTCCGGAGAACGTTCCTGGCCCAACCTGAAGGACCAGAGAAGGTGCAGGCGCTGTGGTAGATGCTGCAGCCGGCAGCAATCCGGAGGTGACAGACGAGGTGACCGCAGGCATGGAGTTAGCTTGGCTGTCGGGGCTGGAAGTAGACTGGGGACCGACAAAGGCCGCCCACTGGTGTCCGGCGTCGGCTGGGCTTGGCTGCTGGCCTGGGCTGGTGGCCATCTGGGTAGACCGGGGCCCGACAAAGGCAGCCCACTGGTGACCGGCGTCGGCTGGGCTTGGCTGCTGGCCTGGGCTGGTGGCCGTCTGGGTAGACCGGGGCCCGACAAAGGCAGCCCACTGGTGACCGGCGTCGGCTGGGTCCGGAGCGAAGGGCAACAGAGCAGCGGTGGCTCAGGCAGTCGGGAGAGGAGCAGGCAAGGCGGCGGCGCTTACCCCGGTGCTGGCTTCTTCCACAGGAAACAAGGAGGGCTCCGAAGGACGTCCTGGAACTGGAATCTCGCGGGACGGAGGCGCGGCAACAGGAGGAGGTTCGGGCACGAGGCTTGGCACGGCAGGAAGGTAAGGCTTGGTTCTGAGGCTTGGCGCGGCAGCAAGGCAAGGCAGGGAGTCAGGGTCCGGCACGGCAGCAGGGCTGGGCTCGTCAACGAGGTCCAGAACGGTGGCAAGGCAGGGCTCTAGATCGAGGTCCAGGGCGGCAGCAAGGCAGGGCTCGGAAATAGGGTCCGGCATGGAGTCTGGAGGCTTCGGCGTGGAGCAGGTAGAACGGTTGTCTCCGGCAGCTGAGGTAAGTCGCGTCGGCCTTTTATTTCGTTTTTCGCGCCTTGGGAGAGCAGGGGCCAATCGGGCTTCGCGTTGCTCAGCCCGCCTTTCTGCTCTCCTTTGACGCGTGCTGATTGGTGGAGGTGGCCTTCCTTCTGAGCCTCTGCCAATCAGCGTCTCTGTTTCAGGCCTGCTGTTTCTGGGGGCTGGCTCCTCTTCCGGATCAGACTCCAGCATGTCGGCTGGCAGCCAGGTAAGTGGCGTGAACCTTACAGTCATCCCCATGGTACTCTAGACATATGCTACTTTATGCCTCTTCTTTGTCCTGTGACCCAATACTCACATGTACAGATAAAGTTGTAGGAAACAACATAGTTGAACATTTGTGAAGCCCCAGGATAAGCCACATTTTCTCTCCATTTCTTATTTTCCCAAACTCAAGTTTTTTCCACTCAGTTTCCAAATCAGGTTGTGGCTTTTTTTTTAAAGTCCACACAAACAGTTATATGACTGTTCTGTATACTTCTTCTAGAGTCCTTATATGTCAATTTCTGCATGAAATGGACATATTACATACTATAAGCATTTTGGCAAACATGTTTCTCATCATGTTCACCATAAATAAATATACATAATTTAATTTGGTCTTCTCCGATGAAGGGTAGAAACATAATCTAAGTCAAAGGATCTTTTTCCCACTTGCATCTAACCATGCCATAAACATGCTGTGGCAGCATCTTTTTTCTATTGTGCCTGCCTTTTTCTCAACCACGGCCCATGAGTAGTCTTTAGTTGTGTTATTGTTTTCCTCCTTATTCCAATACTGTTCAAAGTGTATAGAATTTGTTGGGCTTTGTCACTTTGGAAGGTCTTACCTGACTGATGTGACTGGGAACAGAGGCAACTGAGGCAGAGAGAGGGTACAGCAAATTTCAGGTTGGTATAATTTTTGGCCAACACAAGGATGGGAGATAATACTTCATCTCAGCAGAGGGGAAAGGTCCAAAGTTGTTTTCAGCTGTTGACAGATGGAAAGAGTTCCTTATGGCAGATTTGTGCAGTATTTGTACCAGACAAACTAGGAAATACAAAGACATAAATCTAATATTAACTGAAAGCAACTCAGGTACAACATCTAGCTTAAACTTGAAAAGGGTTTTAGTGTAACAAGAAGAAACATACTCCATGAAGGAGGCATAAAAAACTGATCTTTCCACAATAGCAATTAAAAATTTGAGGGGGCAGGGAGAGAAAGAGAAAGAGAGAGAGATTTTCCATCATCCATTCCATGGGTAGATAGGTAGGTAGACAGAGAGGAATGAAGGGATTGTGGTGGTAAAAGGTACCCCCTCCATACACATGTAAGATGCATTCACTACCAAACTGCTGAGATGCCCCCAATACGTATAAACTGTTTAAAGTGCCCTTGTAAGAAAACATTCACAGCAAGCTGAACTGACTCTGAGTGGTGACAGGGAGAAGACTCCGTCAGGAACCTGTGGCCCAACAAACCAGATTGTTTCTATTCACTGACCATATCTACTATCTCAAAGATAGTATGGCTGGCATGCTGACCTATGTAGTAGGAAGGGATAAATAATAATAGGGTTAAATGGATTGGCCACAACAGGATGCAGATGAAATATCTAGGAAGTTTCACAAGTGATTTGTCTCCAAGAACAAAAATGATCCTAGGTGCTGCATGTAGTACTCAAACCAACCCTTGCAAGCAAATCTCAGCTTATAAATGCAGTGAGATTGCTTCCATATTGAGCTCCCCAATGTTAAAAGTGCCTTCTCCCTGGCAAAGGAGTTGCATTATACTGTCTCCTTATCTTATAAGGAATATCAGCAGTTTGGTACAAGCAGAAGTGTGCTGCACAGTCATTATATCTGTTCTGCCTAGCTCAGGGGTCAGCAAACTTTTTTATGCCAGGAGCCATTTTGACATTTATAACATTTATAACATCACTCGAGGGCCAGGGGGCGGGGTTTGAGGGTGGGAGCCAATCGCGTGGAAGGGGGCGGGGTTTGCGGGCGGGAGCCAATCGTGTGGAAGGGGGCGGGGTTTGCAGGCGGGAGCCAATTGCGTGGAAGGGGGCAGGGGAGGTTTGGAAGAAGGAGAAGGGAAAGAGAGGCTCGACTGCTCCAGATATAGCTCCTCTTCCAGAGTCTTTTCCTTCCTCCGCCCTTCTCCTCCCGTCCCTCCCCGTGAATGGATGAGCTGCTCGCGTCGGCCGAAAGCGTGGGGCAATCCATAGCCGATAGAGCGATAGATGGATGGATGGGCTTCTGTCTCTGTGACGTGGCCATCTTCGCCCAGGGTCTCCGGCAGTAGCCAGCCCCAAAGTCCGGGGCAAGACACCGCCGCCGCCGAGAAGGCAGCCAGCGGGTGAGGGAGGCGCAGTGGCGCGGACCTCGCCAGGCATTCCGCCGCTCGCCCTGGCCCCGGCCGCCGCTCGGGCTCGCATGTCCTACAAGCCCAACTTGATCGCGCCCATCACGGCGCCTATCGGCCCAGCTCATTCTCCTTCCACCAGCATGGCCGGCTCGGGACAGTACAGACACCTGATTAACGATTACGGACCCCCATCTCTAGGCTACACGCAAGGAGTGCAGGGGACCGGCAGCAGTCAAGTCCCCCAGAGCAAATATGCTCCAGATATAGGAGCCGGGGGATCAAGCTTTGTGCACGGGGACTCGCTTCCCCCAAGGAGCTTCTCACTGGGGTAAGAATAGGACGGACGCGGGAGGGTTTGTGCGTATAAGCGGTGGGGCTGTCCCCGCCACGTCCGCCACTGCACCTGCCACTGCCATGGCTGCCATGCCCGCCTCCGCACCTGCCCCCGCCATGCCCACCATGCCTGCCGCCACACTGGCTGCCATGCCCAGCATGCTCGCTGCCACACCCAGCATGCCTGCCATTGTGCCTGCCCCCGCCACGCCTGCCTGTGCGCGCCCGCACGTGATATTTTATGGAAGAGCCACACTCAAGGGGCCAAAGAGCCGCATGTGGCTCACGAGCCGCGGTTTGCCGACCCTTGGCCTAGCTAATTAATAGAGGCATGATAAAATATCTTTTCCCATTTTTAACTAGAATATCACTACAGAATGGCTGATCACTAGCAAAGCAAAGTTGTACTCATAAGATGGAGCTCCTTTCCCAGTGACAGTATTCCAGCTTTAAGTATTGCTGGGCAGAAGGCAGAAGCTGTAGAACTTGGAATCCAATCAACTCCTAAGTGGGCAGGCCACAGGTGGGCTGGTGGGAGACCTGTAGTCTTCATTATAGGCCATCCTATTCCATAAATACAGGATTCCTTGTAAGCCCTCATTTCTTCTGTGCATAACTAACACAGAACACAAGAAAAAGGCTGACTGACAACAATTTACAGTGTCTTCCAAGACTCACTTGTGGCTAGTTTTTAGATTAAATTACACACAAACACACACAGGCATTTGGAAAATTTATTGTAAGTACTTTTAATCAAACTTCCCCAAACTTGCCCCTTCCATATATATTTTACAATTCATAGGATTCCTACCTAGCATGGTCAATAATCACAGTTTTGGAATTGTAATCATCATGTATCAGAATTGCTTATAGGAGCTCCTCAGCAATAGTAAGACAGTATGTAACCTAAAACGGGATTAAGCGTGTGCCATTTTTGCCCTCTCTTACTGATACATCTGTTCTTGTTTTCCTGGCTGAGACTTTCTTGAATACTTGATCCAGCACTGAGGTGTCATAAAACAAGGGAATGAGAACACCAAGTCTCTCATTTTTCATTTCCCCGCTTTGGCAAGTTAGCATCAGACATATTGTGAATTTAGCAATTCTACCTGTCACCAAATAAAGCTTAGTGTGGTGGGGGGTGGAAGCTTGAGCAAGAGGACAGAAGCCTAAGCCAGCAAAAGCTCAGCTGTTGAGGGAACTGCTTGTAAGGACTCAGCAGTTGCGTGAAAACCACTTGCAACATTGAGCTGAAAAGGTTCATTCCTCAACAGGAAGCCTTTCGTAAGCATCTGCTCCCAAATAAGGCATGGTCACATATGCCTAAAATTATTTGCAGATGCAGCATGTAAGCCTTCTGTTTTAACTCTTGTAAATAAAATGATTCCAAATGATGGTGCTATTCCAAAGAGAGTTCTAAAAATACCTTTAAATCTGCCTCCTAAAAATACCTGGATGTACTTGATTAAGCTAGGACTCCTCACTGTCTTTATTTAGCTGTGTTATTTTTAACCCTTCTTATGAGTAGGGATCAAAATTACTAAGACTGACATTGGACTTCACACATCTAGCTTATTTCTGTAGAATGGAATGATCTTGTACTAAACCCCACTCCAATCCTTTTGTTCACCTTGACTAATAGTAGCTCTGTAAGAGCTCAGGCTTTTCCTACCCTGACACCTATGTTCCCCTTTGTCTGAAAGGGGAGATGGAAGGTAAGATCCAAAAAGAACCTTAAAGAACTTTGCCTTCATTGAAATATCCAGGGAGTTGCTATTGAGGAAAACTGCTCTGATATTTTTCAGAAGCAGAATAATAATGGGATGCAGCTCATGAACAGAACACTTGCTTTTCACCTGGAATGTCTCAAGTTCAATCTTGAAGATCTCAAGGGAGGACTGAGAAAACTCCTGCCGAAATCCCAGGGAGTGATTGCCAAGTCAGTGTTGAGACTGAACAAGGGCATTTCTAGGTCCCACAGCAGGTAGTAGCATCTAGCCAACCTTGGCTGAGGTTGAAAAAGCTAAATAGGGTTCAGCCTGGTTAATACTTGATAGGGGAGCACCAGGAAATTTCAGAGATGTAAGAACAGAGATGTTCTTGCACTTATTTAGTTATGAAGTAGTGAAAGAGGGGGTATGAGTATCCTGTCTCTCATTATGCAGCTTGTTTTCTACCTCATACTTTAATTATCTACCAAGAGAAGACATCATAAGGGAACTTCTCCCATTGAGTTTTTCTTGATTGGAAGGTGTAGGCAGGCAGGGAAATTTAAGACTGATGGAAAGATGAATAACAGAAAACACCATCCTTTAGCTTCAAAAGTGAAGTAAACACCCCCAAGAGAATTTCAAAATAAATTCTTAATCATTCTGAAAATAAGGTCCAAAAGGAAAACAGAAGAGTCTTGCAGAAGAAGAAAATGCACAAAATTGCAAGGCAGATTTCAGGACATTATTGTGAAACAGATCAAAAGAAACCAAAATAGTGTCATCTGGAAGATAATGAAAAGAACAAGCTGAATCTGGTTGGATACACTGTTCTGCCAAGTGCCCAAGCAGTGATCAAGTGCTCAGACAATTGGTTCTTTTAGATCCAGAGACAATAAGCACACCAGTGGATAAAGAGATTTTAAGCTTTATTATTAACTTAAGCAGAGTTAAACAGAAACATAGTTTAGCCAGAAACATAGTTTAGACAGATTAAACAGAAGCATACACAGCATAATATAAAGAAAGAAAAATCATAACATACCAAGCAAGTCGAAACCCAATCTCCCATAGGCTATCAGGAGCTCCTTAATAAAGACAGCGGAGATACCCCAGGATGGCTCAATTTACACAGCACCCAGCACTCAGGTCTGTGCAGAAGCTCCCAAATTCCAAAGGCAATCCTAAGGTTTTTATCGAAGTCTGGCCCTAAAACCTCGTGACCCTGTTTCCATGGTACTGAGGCTGCAGGATCTTACCTTGACTGGGTAGTTTCCAGGGTCTAGAGCAGCTGTTTCCAAGAGCCTGGGAAGCTATACAAATAAGCTAGTGCTTAACAAAAACAATCTTGGGGTTTTCTCTTATCTCCTCCCCCATTCCAAACAGAAATAAAAAACAAGCCAGCTAAACATTAGTATAACTCAAAATAAACCCTAAGCTTCTTCATGTGAAGGAGAAAAATAAAAATACGTCAATTAAACTCCTCGAAATAACGATGGTCTTCCGTGTTGCCACTACATACACTTCATGATATGATCACAGATTTGCAAAGGAGAAATCTTGGAGATACGGAAAGACTAGTGCTAGGTCAAAATATATAGCTTAGATTTTGATTGGGGGGGGGTTGCCTTTTTGCCAGTGAAGGCAAGATCCTTCCCCCCCCCCAAATTGTATGATTCTACAAAATATGCATTACTGTCAAAAATGAAAGAAATGTTGGGAGAGTAGAAGTCTCTGTAAAATATAATTTCCAAAAAAAGAAATTACAGAGAGAGATCATCTTAAAATTCTCCCTACATTTTACACTGTTCCCATCCATTGTCAGCCTGCAACAAATCCCTTCCTCCAGAAAAAGTATAGTCTTGAATAGATATCAAAAAGTCAGATAGATGCAGGAAACAAAGTATCAAGCACAGTTTAATCATTTATTTTCTATTTACATCCAAATCCTCTGGATTTATTTTTCTTCACTATGGCTTTTTTCATATACAGATTTGTATTTTACCATCATTTTACATGACAGACTCAGTGTGTTACTTGGAATTCAGTGACATAACCTGCATTTTCTTTCAGGTCGATAAACATTAGTTGCTCAGAAATAGGAACTAGAAATTGGAATCCCTAAGTCTGGGGCAGTTGCAAGTAAAGCCAGAAAAAGCAATTATGTATTATTAGTAGTATTACTAGTATTACTAGTATTATTAATAATTATTATTATTATGTATCAGTTTAGATTCAATTTTTTAAGGGAAAAAATGCCCCTGAATTATTTTTCCAAAGAAGACAAAAATATGTGAAATTTTCATGGGAGGATTGTGGTGTTCTTCCACTTTTACAAGGTGGCCATAGGGGGTGTGAGTGAATGTCCTGTGGGTCACTGTACAGCCTTCTTGGTTCCCCACACTTAAATAAAATCCTATGAATGGCATGATGTGGTGCCTAAATATCACTGTGATCTTTCAGGAGATCACCAAAGCTCATAGAATCTGCCTTAGGGCTATTAAAATTTTATTTTATTTTATCTTATTTATACCCTGCCTATCCCCTCCCTAATGGAGGACTCTAGGCGGCTTACATATATTGATACATATTTAATTATACAGCCATATATATATATTACAGTGTACCGCGCGATTAGGGAGGGGGTGAGGGAACCGACTCTTCTTTCTCAGGCATCGGAACTACAAGCCCCAGAATGCTTCGCTTTCCGAGCCGGCTGCTGACGTCCTGGAAGTTGTTAATCGGGATCCGTCATCCTCTGCCGCCGTCCTCAGCCGCCATCCGCAGGCTTCTCCAGATCTTCGTATTTGGTTCCGAGGGCGACTCCCCAACAGGACGCCAGCATATTGCCCTACGTAAGTGGTACCCATTTATCTACTTGCCTTAGCTTTCGAATTGCTGGGTTGGCAGAAGCTGGGGCTAGTGATGAGAGCTCACCTCGCCATGCGGATTCGAACCGCTGACCTTATGGTCGGCAGACTAACAGCTCAGCAGTTTAAAATCTTGCAAGGCTTCATGAAAATATCACAAGATATTATAATGTCTAGAAATTCCAAAGATTTCTTGGACGAGGGCCTCCAGCAAGTACCCTGATAGGTATGAACGCCACACAGCCAACCCCTGAATTATGATTAAAAAGAGCCCTGGCTTAATGTTATGGATGCATACAGATGGGGCATGGGGCAGGGAAGGGAGAGAGAGAAAATGGATATTGCCATAGGTGTCTAGTACAAACCAGGATGACAAAATATAACAAACATGTATAGCAACAACCCAACTCAAACCTTGGCCTTTCAAACTTGCATCCTGAGTCCAATCTTGTGGTCCAAAAGGTTGCCCACTCCTAGTACACATTCCCTGAAACTACACAGAACAATAGTCTGGCTAGGTATAAAGCAGTTTACAGTGATCCTAATCTCGTTTTTGATTAAAGTTCTAATAGCATAAGAACAGCATAAAAAAAACAAGGAGGCGGCCAGAGAGAGGGAGGAAATAGACAATAATTATTATCTTGTACCAACAAGTTGCATTAGAAACATGACAGATGCTATCACAAATATTTACACTGATATTTCTTCCAAGCTACAATGCTTTTTTTAATATTTTTGTTTTAGAATTTTTTATCCCGCCTTTATTATTTTTATAAGTAACTCAAGGCGGCAAACATACCTAATACTCCTTCCTCCTCCTATTTTCCCCACAACAACAACCCTGTGAGGTGTAATGTCTACAAAAATCTACCTTGGGCTTATTAAACTGTTTGCATTTGGGTGCCAAAACATCCCAAGAGAAAACTGAACTTGGAATAAGCATTGCTAGATTTATTAAATTATCTACTTCATTTATTAACATCTTAATTTCAAGCTTCATGCGAGATGGGCGGTGATGAAATTTGAAATATAAATAAATAAATCTGCTTGTATTTAACAGGACTTCCAAGAGTTTTCTAAACTTAAGTCTTAATTGTAACATATTGCAATCTTAAGAATTCTGATAACTGGAGTGGGTTGAAAAAATAGCATAGAAGGACTTAATGAAAATTGGAGATATATATGTCCAAATATTATTGGAAATTCAGTTGAGCACATACAATTAATAGGACAATAGGTAGCCATATGCCAAATATTAATGTCTGCAGCATCAGAGACAACATTAGTTTCAGAAGCCAACAGTCTGAAGTTAAAAGCATCCAAAAACACATACCTTTAGTGGAAGACACTAAAGAGAACAGAATATGGAGGGAATATGGCGGGCTAAAACATGTCATTTTCTTTACTGAAGTCTCTTCTCTTTGTCATCCATTTTGCAGGATCTTTTCTATATATTTTACAGTGGGATTTTACAATGGGTTGCTGAAATATTTAGGACCCTGTGTAGTATGAGACAGATTAGGGTTTTTATGAGAAGGTGCTAAAATCCACAGATTTTAATTAAAACATTCAAAAATTCATCTTTTCTCCCATAAAGACAGAAAGAGCTTGAGATTTTAAACAAGTGGAATTAAAGAAATAAAATGACCGCATCTATCAGAGGATTGTGAAACGTTAGGATACTGGGGGTCAAGGTTGCATTTATTCAGTGATATCTGTGCTGCTGAACCTTCCTTATTCATCTCTTTTCATCTTCCTCCCTTCTCTTCCGGACAGGCCTCTTCAGAGCTATATGGCAAGCAAATATAATGTGGTTTGTTCAATGCTCAGGATTTTAGCCAGTGAGTCATTTTGTTTTGTTTTATATTTTAATGTACCAACATCCAAGAATTTCTTCATACCCAGGCCAAAATTAATTTACAATTTTTAAAAATGTGGAAGAAAGTGAACTAAGAGATCTGTTGATCTGTCTGTAGCAATGGGGATTTGGTGGCACAAGATAGATGGTGGTCATTTGCATCTGATGGCTTCACAGCGGGATTCATCTGTGTCATAGAGAATGGCTCTGTGGATGGTGTTAATGATCACTGGTGGCCATAGTTGCAGGGAATTCCGGCAGTTATAGACCAATATATTTGGATAGTGTCAGATTGGAAAATGCTGCTGAAGATCATGTCTCCTGTGTCACTTGGAGGATGCATTAAGATGACCTTAAAAAATGAATTTTTAAAATCTTTGGAGGCAGGGGGATGAGACACAAATATCCCCTACTTCCCTTTTCCACCCACACATAGCCTGTGTTAGAATACCAAACAACATGCAACATTGATGAATGCCAGCAGCAGCTTTGAGGTCTGCAGAGGATCATTTGCTTAGGTGCTTTCCTCTGTGTCTGTGTTTACAGCTGGTGCATTTTTTAAAAGGTCAGCCTGTGTTTAGGAGATCCCACCGGGACCCCTGTTGTAATTACACGGAACATCAAGAATCCACACACTGATAGTGTGTGCTGAATTCCAAGTGAAAGGTGATAATAAAAAAGAAACTCTTATGGGTTTATATTGACTTGTAGCTGGCCAATATATCAGTGTAGCAGTGCCATTAAGACTGGAATACTAGGTGTAAATCTGCAACTCCATAGCACAAAAGGACAATAGCACCACACATATCTTTTTTCTTTTTCTTTTTAAAGAAGATTCAGAAGTCCCCTTTTCTTCCTCCTACTTCTTGCCCCAGACACCCTCTGGGGAAATTAAAAAAGAAATAAGGTTGCCAGAAAGGAAGGGGAAAAAAACCAGAGACAAAGAGAGGGTGACAGGTCACAGAGAGAATAGGCCTGCTTGAATCAGCCCTGGTTCAAAGAAGGCAATTTGAGCTTCCAGTTTGAGAGTTGAAAGTAAAGCAGATGTGAGATCTGATTTAAGAGAAAAAAGAAAATCAGGCATCCATGGGGAAGCATTAAAATGCTTCACTTTGGGCAGAATGGGGTGAAAATAACAGGGATAGTAAACTCTTTAAAGGACATTAAATCTACCATGTTTCATCTGGATACGTTGAAGGGTTTCACCACAAATAACTTCTGTAATACTCCCCCCCTGCTGGCTGGGGAATTCTGGGGGTTGAAGTCCTCACTTCCTAAAGTTGCCGAGGTTGAGAAACACTGGCCTAAACTAACTAGTGAAGAAAGTGTCCTACTCCAACTAAAAAGTAAAAAACTTTCAAAGCATGTTGTAAAGTGGGATATGAATATAACAGCAAATAACAACAACTACTACTTACTTGCCTACTTGTTTTTCTGTTTTTCAAAAAAAAAGTCTGGATAGTGGACATTGCAATACCTGGAGACAGCAGAAGAGAAGAGAAAGAACTGGAGAAAACCACAACACATGAAGACCTGCAAATAGAAGTAGAACGACTGTGGCAAAAGAAAGCAAAGGTAGTACCAATAGTAACAGGTGCCTTGGGTGCAATTCCAAATCATCTGGAGCACCACTTGAACACCACTGAGATTCACAAAATCACCATTAGTCAAATACAAAAGGCAGCTTTACTTGGAACTGCTTTCATCCTGTGACGATACCTTTAATATTATTAAACAACAACATCTGCCTATCCCAGGTCCTTGGGAAGGACTTGATAGGTGGACAAAAATGTCAAATCCAGTCTAAACATCTGGCTGACTGCATGACCAACCATAACAACTACTATTGCTTACTTGCCTACTTGTTTTTCTGCAATGCCATTTGCTTATTGTTAAGAAAATTAACCCTGCCGTAATCATGAAGAATTTTAATGTTTGACTTAAGAGTGTTATTGGATTGGTCAGCCTAGGGCCCACATACAAAGAGTTGGCCTTTATTCCCAGTTGTGTTGTCAAGATAGCACAGAAATGCAGCATTCTTTTAGCACAAGGGAAAACAAAATTAAAGCTTATGACTGGCCACATTATAGAAGCTGAGAGCTGAAAAAACCAATGAAGCCCAAAATAATATTAGCCTTGTCATCCAAAAGAGCTTTGACAGGCCAAGTGTTGAATGAGGTGATTGGAATCATTGGCCAGTTATTCATATCAACATCAGAGATCTTGCCACATTCCTCTGTCAGGATTTTCTATGTATGGAAGTGACGTTGCAACATTGTAGATTGTCTATAACAATCTCTGAAGCAAGGAAAAAGCCACTGAGTCTGTAAAAGGCTGCAAAAGGGATCCAAATTGAAAGACGCTGACTTTTCAGCACAGCATGACCTCCTGACCACAATGGGGAGTAGGGTGTAGATAGACAATAATTTACTCTCTGTCCCCTTTTTGTCTACCACTCTGCCTGCTCTGTTCAATGATATTGCTAGTCTTACACAACTTCCTTCACACTTTTCCCCCATGTTTGCATTACATGCTCTTTGACTCTTCCCCTGGTAGGATTAGTTACCTCAGTGGTGGACTTCTCCTACCCTTATAATGAATTTCCTGTAACTAAATCTCCTTTCTCTTATAGTTATAAAACCTGCTTTACTAATCCTTGTTCAGGATAAGTTCCGGCTCACAGGAATACCCACATGCACACACAGAACACTTCAGCATCCAACAAAAGACTATGAAGTACTTTGAAACCACGTGATTTAATTTGCTGCCATGAAGAGGCAATTTGTGGATCTGCTTTGATGGTGTGATTCAGTCAAAGCTCCATGGAACCAAAGTACCTCTCAAAACTCTGCATAGTCCTCATTGGAAAAGCAGTTAAATTCATTGTGTAAGAAGGAATCATTTTAGAGAGGATGAAGCAAAACAGATCTTGGAAACTTGAAAGCAAAAAGAAATGGATGCAGAAAGCTTGTAAGGGAGGCAGAAATACATTATAAGGTATATATAGGTGGCTTGCACAGGCTTTCTCTGAGTAGGAAAATAGAAGCTACCATGAATTATTTTTATAGGAAATACTCTAGAATGCTTAAGCAAATGGTGGTTAACCAGATGGTAGCAACAAACAGATTCTGCAGTTGTCTGTTGTTCTTTGCTTAAAACATTTGTAAAACAACATTTATTTGTAAAATGTGTGTAAAAGAGTTAGCCTATACTTGGTAAAGCTACTGTATATATTGAAACAACATGTGTTGGATAAATTTACTTTCCTAAACTATACATTTGAGGGCCAGTTGCATTTAAATTTTATGAATATTAAGGAATGTTGAGTAGAATATTGCTACAAATTTAAATGTAGGTATACTTTGGCCACCTAATGCGAAGAGAGGACTCACTGGAAAAGACCTTGATGCTGGGAAAGACTGAAGGAAAAAGGAGAAGGGGACAGCAGAGGATGAGATGGTTAGATAGCATCACCGATGTAATGAACATGAATTTGAGTAAACTCCGGGAGACAGTGGAGGACAGGAAGGCCTGGCATGCTATGGTCCATGAGGTCACGAAGAGTCGGACGTGACTAAACGACTGAACAACAACAAAAATACTTACCTCTCTTGCTAGTTGTATAGTTGTAGTTGTATAGCCAAAGGAAAAAATAGATATGGCTTTCTAAATTCTATTCAAAACTGGGCACAAATCTTCCTTCACCAAGGTAAAATATATCCAAAATATGACAAAAAATATGGGTTGTAAAGGGTTCTTTCTTAATATTTAGCTGGAAAAAGATAGAACAGAATATATGAGCACATGCAAATATTGACATAGATTGGACTTACTCAGCTAAATGCATTCTTAGATCTCCTCCATGTGCAAGGGCTGCTCTGATCTAAAATCAGTGTTTCTCCCATGTCCTCATGGTGCTGTGGGGTTGGTATAGGTCTTCACAAGCTGAGCCAATTAACATTTAGCTTAGCTGCTTCTTCAGTAGAGGCCAACGTGGTGGACATGGTCAGTCAAACCTAGGGATAAATTTGGGGTGTTCTTTATACCTCAGGTTATCTTTGTTCTTCTTTTCTGAGAGATAAAATATATTTCCAAACAAAGCATCTCTATATTTACGTGTTAAGAGTATATGAAGACCAGAGATGTTAGCAGCCAAACCAGAGATAAGATGCTAACAACTCTGCACCATGCCTGCTTCCCTTTTATTTTGCTGAATTAAAAGAATCTATTAAAATGAAAGTCAACTAGCAGAGAGCCTGGTGGCATCAAGTGAGCTATCTGCAGAGTCCATGGGCACGATATTGCTTATTGTGTTCTAACCCCTTTCCTTTAATCGCTAGTCCCAAAGTTTCATTTCTGTTGTATTATTCTGTAACCATAAAACAATCAGTTGCACTTTCAAAGGGGAATTGCTCCTGCATCCATTCCTTCCAAGGGGACATCCTCTCATCCTTTCAATCCTCATTTCAATAGGTAACCAAATCCTGGCTAAACATGACACCAGAAGACAGAACCTGATTCTAAGGCTGTGCATTGCTGCCCACCTACCTTCGAAAACTCTCTGCAAATTATCTGTTCACATCTCTAGCAAAAGTTATTTGTCCTCACTCCAGCAGCTTGCTGGTGAGGCGGAAATGAGATGGAGAAAACCGGAAAGTGGGGTGGGTGAAAAGTGAGAAAATATCTGACAGCAAGAGAAAGAAAGGCATAAAAAAGAAATGATAGCTAGGCTTTGGCCCTGCCTATTTTTGATTCTGGACCATTAGTTGCCTAAAATGGCCTAATAGCATGATCCCTGAGGAAAGCGGCCTTTGAAAGAACAGATTTTCTTATCCCTGTTTTGTACAATCTTGACACCAGCTTCATTTTTGGTCTGCAGTGGAAAGGATAGGCACCTAGCAATTCAGCTATATTTATTTAAACTACAGGGACAGAAAATCCCCATATTACAAATTCACATTTGGTTGTTTACTTCTACTGAAATCAGTTGGTAGTCTCTTAAGTGGCCTTGGAGATGAGAAAATGTATATATGTAGATAGACTTAATGCAGTCAGACAGGTGTGAAATCCTCAAGGAGTAGTTTCAAAACCCCATAAAACAAAACAAAACAAATTCAAGCATACTATATCAATTCATCCACTTATTCTACTACTGCAAACGAACAGTTTCCCCCAAACCTATTATTACAGCAAAGAGAAACTCTTTGATATAATTTGCTTCACTGTATTTATTTATTTATTTGGTTGGTTGGTTGGTTATATGAATAACTCCAGAAGTGATTTATAAAATTTAACAGTATTTTCAGACAGACCCAGCCTTAGATCAACTGAATACAAAGTCACTTCCTAATTCTCTAAAAATGCTTGAGCATTTAGATTTCAGGCTAATATGTGAACCACAAATATCCACTCTTTCTAAATGTTCCTCCACAGTTCTTGACTTTAACCAAGTTTTAGAGGAAAAATATTTAGGAATGTACTTTTTGAATGATATATTTATTTTAAAATATGACAGAAAGCTTTATCCTATGAACTGAAAATCTAGTAATACTATTTGTGTGAGCAGCATCTTATTATAGCAACTAAGATGTGGAAGTTTGTCTCTCTCTTTCTCTTTTATAAGGACTTTATTAGAGTTTTAAAATACAGATAATATACAAAGTATAGAAAAGCTTGAGGAAAGAGCAAAAAGAAAAAAGAACTAAAAAAGTGCAGAAATAGCTATAAAGAAATACAAAGAAGGTGACTTCTGACCTTCTCCAACACAGATATACAAATATTGATACTTTGATCTCTTACTCTTAACTAAACCTTAATAAACATTATTTCTATCAAAAATAACAATTTAATCATCAAAACCCAAAATCAAAACTTCATTTTTTCAGTTACAAGCAAATAGTGCAGAAGCAGTTTCCATTTAGAAACAAATCCAGTCACAGTACTTTCTCTTATCAGTGTTGTCAATTTTGCCATCTCCACCAACTCCAATAATTTCACCATCCATTCTTCCATTGTGGAATTTGTGCAACTTTCCATCTCTGTGCATACAAAAGTCTTGCTGCTGTTATCATATACAGAAAGAGAGTCCCAAATTTTCTTTCAAATTGTTGGTCCATCAAGCCCAAACGAAAAAGTTATGGTTTCAGTTGTATATTCACTTTAAGAATCTTTTGAATTGTAATAACATATTTGCTCCCAATATTTCTTCCCACAAGTCCACCAAAGGTGATAAAAAGTACCTTCGCCTTGGGAGCATTTCCAACAGACATTTGATACCCCTTTATACATCTGACAACTTATCAGGTGTTAAATACCAATGATACATCATTTTGTAAAAATTCTCTTTCAAATTATAATTCAGCATGAATTTCAAACCTTTGTTCCACATGTTCTCCCATTGATCAAGCATAATACTATACCCAAATTTTTTTTGCCCATTTGATCATACAATCTTTAACATATTCATCTTCCAAATTCATTTGCAATAATATTTTATACATCTTAGTAATAACATGTTCATCATTAGTACATAAATCTACTTCAAATTGAGTTTTTTCATCAACAAAATTGTAAGTTTGGTCTAGTGGTTAAGGTGCTGGGCTAGAAACCAGGAGTCTGTGAGTTCTAGTCCCACCTTAGGCATGAGAACTGGGTGGGTGACCTTGGGCCAGTCACTCTCTCTCAGCCCAACTCACCTCACAGGGTTGTTGTTGTGGGGAAAAGAGGAGGAGGAAGGAGTATTAGGTATGTTCGCCGCCTTGAGTTATTTATAAAAATAAAGGCAGGATAGAAAATAAATAAATTAAATAAGTAAGTAAGTAAAAATAATAAAGGCGGGATAAAAATAAAATAAAATAAATAAATAAAATAAGTAAGTCTTTTTATCCAAATTAAATCATTCTATCAATTGTGCAAAAGTAAACTAATGATAGATATGACCTTCCAATTCTAATTGTTCCCTTGTTTTAAATTTGGGTTCCCCTTCCATAAAATTTAACAGCTCTGTGTATCTCAGCCAAATTGGTTTCCCAATCATCTCTCTTCTAAAGAAGTCTTCCTGAGGTGACAACCACAAAGGTACATTAGGAGACAGTCTTGTTTAATATTTATTCCAAACCTTAAGTATGGCATACCTAACAAAATGATTTTTAAAATCCTCATTAACTTTAATTATATCATACCACAAGTAGGCATGCCACCCAAATCTCAAGTCATGTCCTTCCAGCAAACAACAATCATCAAAATATAATTTCAAATCAGATAATCCTAGCCCCCTTCATTCTTTAGCATAAATTTGTACTTAATTCTTGGATTTTTTCCTTGCCAAATGAACCTAGAAACATCCTTTTGCCATTGTTTAAATGGTACATCCGTTGTCAAGATTGGTATTGTCTGATGGAAGTCTGTCTCTTAAGAATACAAGAGCCCTTCTAAATCAGACCAAAGATCTATATACCTCAGAATTCTGTTCCTAAAGCAGAAAGCCCACAAGCAGGACAGGAACATAATGTCAGTGTGCTCGCATTGCTCAGCAGCTCGTATTGACAGGTTCACTGCCTTCAATATGTAGCCATTAATTCTCTTATTCTCCATGAATTTGTCAAATCTCCTTTAAGTTAATGGTCATTGCTACATCGTATGGTAATACAGTAGAACCCTACTATAAGGTAGTGGTTAGAGTGTTAGAATAGGAACATGGAGGCTTAGCCTCAAATCATGTCTCAGAGATGGATGTTCACTAGCTGACGTCAGGCCATCACTGTTTCTCAGCTCAACCAACCTCACAGGTTTGTGTTGTGGGGAAAAATTGGAGGGGGTATAGGTACGCCATTTTGACCTTCTTGAGGAAAGTTGGGACAGAAATCTAAGAAATAAAATAAGTACAGTGAATTCTACAACAGAAGTATGCACTGTGAATGGAAGACATTTTGTGATACATGGAAGACTTGCATGAATTAACGGGAACAACATGGGGCAATACTACTTCCATAAGCAGTTTGATTTTTATTTATTTATTTAATACATTTACAGGCTACCCATCCCATATACATGACTCTGGGCAGCTAACAATTAAAACAGAGTAAAAAACAATAAAGGGGTGCGATGGCTCAGCGGTTAAGACGCCAGGCTTGTCGTTCGGAAGGTCGCAAGTTCGGAGGTTCGAGACCCTAGCCCCACATGGTGGAGTGAGCTCCCGCACTCGCCCCAGCTCTTGCCAACCTAGCAATTTGAAAGCATGCAAATGCAAGTAGATAAATAGGTACCACTTCGGTGGGAAGGTAACAGCATTCGGCACGCGTCATGCCGGCCACATGACTGCAGAAGCGTCTTCAGACAACGCTGGCTCTTCGGCTAACAAACGGAGATGAGCACCGGCCACTAGAGTCGGACACGACTGTGCGGGGGAACCTTTACCTTTACCTTTAAAAAACAATAAAAACAAACAGAATTAAAAACAACAGAAATAACATGGTGGTTGGTTACCCATGCATCATCAAAACAGACTTGCAGTACACTAATAAATAATCATATTCTAAAGTAAATCATCATTGTTTTCAATTGGATTTTTCTAGATATGCAAGCTTAGACCTCATTTTTACAAACACATCATCTTCACCATACTTTTCTGGTAATTTATCTCTTAAGGAAGAATGAGAAGGCTGGAGCTGACAGCTGGTTACAATTCTGCAAATTTCCCAGAAGATCTGTAACAGGTGTGTGAAGGGCATGGAAATGAACAGGATAGGTGGGGAGATGTTGATTTGCAGGATTCAGTAAGGGAGGGAGGAAAAGAAGAGCTGAGCTGAGCTAAACAGAAACCATCTTGCTGATTGCAGCAGAGATGGGCGAACAGGTTTCACAAATGCTTGAGACTGCCTTGCAAATTAATCCCATGGAACTACTCTTCTCTTTCTGAAAAAGGAAACCCAACATGAATTTGTCCTTCTGTGTACTTGGCAAAGCTAAAGAGAAAGGTCAGCACAAGCAGTGCATACCCTACAATAGGTTTTCTTCAAGCTGGCCCTATTTATCAATAAAAGTCTCCTTCTTTAATAAAATGTTTAGAAAATCACAATCTTGATTTGATCTTTACTATTTTTAAAACAATAAGCATGCAAGAAACCAATTATCTACTTTTCCCCTCAAACTCCAGACATGTCTGGTGCCCAGAATGTGTAAGTGTAATGTTCTTTGATGGGGTGGAAAACCTGAGGTCCACCAGTGCCCTCCCCACTGAGGGTCCTTGCACTCTATCTGAATCCTGTGATCTGAACTATGGTTGCATCTGAAACATCCACAATGGACAAATGCCTGGTGAAGATGACAGAATTAGCAGAGATGGCAAAATTGACTTGTTTGATTAGAGAAAGGACAATAACTACATTTATAGTGACTGGAAACCCCTTATGGACTTTTTTCTGAAAAAAGAAAAAAATGAACTTGTGATTTATGGGTATGATGATTAGAAATGGGAAGAAGGAAATTATGTTGTAACCTTAGAGAGAGAGGGTAAAATATAAATGTACTTGTAACTGCTGTTAAGAAGACTGGAAGCCGCTTCTTCATAACTTTTTCTTTTCTCTTCTCTTCTCTTCTCTTCTCTTTTCTTTTCTTTTCTCTTTCTTTCTCTTTTCTTTTTTTCTTTACACCTTTTTTCTCACTTATTACTTTTCTTTCCTTACTTTTCTCTTTCGAAATTTGTATTGCGTTTATTCTTTTAAAATTTTATTTAATAAAAATTATATATATATAAAAAAAGGAACTATGGTTGCCACAAGGTAAAAATAGAAGCAACTTAGTAATATTCTTATAGTCTTATATATTATATAGTATTCTTATATAAATGTGATAAATAAATAAACTTATCTTTCACCTTTCTCCCAAGTACTGCCAGGGCCGGTTCTAGGCCTAGGCAACCTAGGCAGTCGCCTGGGGCACCAAATCATAGGGAGCGCCAACATTAAAAAGACTTCCAAAATACACAATATGAGTATAAAATCTGGTCATCTTTCCTCGTTGCTTGAGAACTTTTTCTTTCTATGCTTTTTGAAAACACTTACCATAAAGTTGGTTGAGTGATAGTGAACAGCACATCAACCAGGTGTTACAAATAATGAAAAATAAATTATTATTACAGCTACGGACCGCAGGAAGCTGATAATATTACCAAAGCAAGACAAAGATCTGATAGGAAGGTACTGCAAGGCCGCAACTGGGGGGGGGGGCAAGCGGGACATGTGCCCCGGGAGCCACGCTGGGGGTTGCACCAAAATGATGCCCAGGGGGCACCAAAATGACAAAATAACCCATGGGGGGGGGCGCAGAATCCATGTTTGCCCTGGGTGACACAGACCCTAGTTCCATCCCTGAGGTACTGAGCAAGTGAATTGCATCAGTATCAGCTTATTTATTTATTTAATTTTTATCCCTCCTTTATTATTTTTATAAATAACTCATCAAAGTTATACCAAGAAAAGCGATAATGGTACACTCTGTGCACCACCATGCCCACTCGAGGGTTAAATATAATTATAGGGGAGCCAGAATATGACTTTGCCTAGGGCGCCAAAATGTCTAGAGCAGGCCCTGCCACTGCTCTGCCAAATTTTCACCTTTTTATTCATTGTTTTTAATCAAAGAATTCCTTTTAGAAATTGCTTTAGAAGAAAGAGAGAGAGAATGTTGGCGAAATTCTCTTGGGAGGAATATAATGTTCTTGGATGTATTTTGTTACAAGGTGACCAAGAGGTATGAATACATATTTTTCTTATACAGTAATCTCTCTAGCAATTTGCAGCCTTGGTGGCTTCCTTCATTTTATCCAGATGTCATGAGGGAATGCAAGCATTTTTTAAAACAAACTTGAGAAGTAGAAGTAGCCATGGGAGCTTCAGCCTGATGGAAATATATTGTACGGTATATACTGTAAATAGTAGATGCACCCTCCACCACTTCTGTGCAAAATATAAAACATCACCAAGAGACATTTGAGAGGAACTGTCAAGCACCCTGAAAATAATGTTGAAAAACAGAAGGATCTTTCACAGAAGGAAAAAGACTTCTGAAAAACTGCAAAGCAATTTTGGCACAGCTTACTCTCAGCAACCTTAGTAAACGTCACAAGGAAGAAAGGGCACTGGAAGAAGGGGCAAACACTCACTGCCTCCTCCCATGGATTTGGAAAAAGTGAGGGAGGGAATGTTGTTGCTGTGGGGTGTGCTCTGTTAGTGTTTTGCTTGTTCCAGAAACGCTTTGCAATTGAGAGATCAAATAAAAACACACTTTTCAGCAACCATTGTATATATATTAATATAAAACATAACTAAAAATATTCTCTCCTTAAAAATACAGAGAGAGAGCCTCAGTATGACTCATACATACTGACAGAGATATGAGGCAGAAGAACAAAAGGCAAGGCAAAGCAAAGTCTTACAAAACAAAGAACATGCTAATATATACATTTGTATTTAGGTCAGGACAATTTATCACCATGGTAACTGACCTCTGAACCCGGCTGATACTTAAGATAACAATTAGAATGCCTTGGAAACACAAACAGAAACCCAGACTTCTTGTCTCCAAGCCAGCAGAATATTTTCTGATCCAAATTCTTTTAAATCATAAAACCACAACATGCTCATGTGGAAATTAAAGCTGAAAAGATTAGCCTTTAGTTAGGTTAAGGCATTTGCACATGGCTACTGCAATTATTACCTGACTATGGGGGGCGGTAGGGGGGATAAGACTCTGGACTTCCTATATAGGCTCTTGGTAGAACCCAATGCAGCATTACCCGCTTTTCTTATTAGGGACTGTATTGAACAGACCAAGGATGGGGATTCTTCCTGTTACTGGTGAACCATAAGCCTCAGCAACCTGTTCAGCATAGTCATTGGAGAGGCATATTAGCTTTTACAGCTCGGCAGCATCCGGGGTTCCCTATTCCTACATAAAGGCAAAAAGGAAAGGCCACAAAGGAAACTTCTACCTGACCTACATTGTTCTTGAGGAGTTCTTAGCTTTTTCCAAATACTTTTTCCTTCTGACATTATATCCACTTTCAGTCACAGCTGTCATAACTCTTGGAGGAGATAAAATTTTGAACTTTCTAGCAGAAATATACTGCTTTGGGTAGACTAGTATATGTTCACTTAGCCCACCTTAAGTGGAGGTTTGTGATCTTTCTAACAGTTCAGCTGTATGTTGTTGTTTATTCGTTCAGTCGCTTCCGACTCTTCGTGACTTCATGGACCAGCCCACGCCAGAGCTTCCTGTCGGCCGTCACCATCCCCAGCTCCCCCATGGTTGAGTCTGTCACCTCCAGAATATCATCCATCCATCTTGCTGTATATTTTCCATTTAATCAAGTGTCAATTTTAGCAACCCAGAATGTAGAAAGGATGACTCACCCTTCTACAAAAAGTATACAGATAGTCCTGGTTGTATTAGTAATGAAGCTGCTGTTCTCTCAATTGGGCTTTGGAGGTGGAGAAGACTCAAGGTAAATCCATTGGGGGGGGTCTAATTTGAAAGAGGAGCTAATCTGGGTTCAATAAAGCCTCAATAGATCCCTGTATGATATACATTAGGAAACAGATTTAAATGAGTGAAAGTCTTGATTATTTCTTCTTCTTCTTCTTCTTCTTCTTCTTCTTCTTCTTCTTCTTCTTCTTCTTCTTCTTCTTCTTCTTCTTCTTCTTCTTCTTCTTCTTCTTCTTCTTCTTCTTCCTAGCGTTTCCCCACTATTTTCGCGGGTTCTGCTTTTCGGATCTTGAAACACCACTTTGCCCGATCATCTCCATCCTCAGGGCATGAGTGAAAGTCTTGATAAGGTCAGTAAATATTTAAACGAAAACTCTCGCAGAGGAGTTCTGCAGCATTTTCAAGAGGAAGCTTTGTTTCATTGGAGTGGCTCTTGTCCATGAAGTAGGCATTATCTGAAATCTGGTGGAGGACATCATATGCCAGCTTGCATGATACAGGGAGTTACATTCTTGGAAAAGTTTTTTGACTCACTTTTCTATGCACAGGCTGTAACTTCAATGTGTTAGCTGCATAATGGGAATGAGAGACATCCTCTAAAGCAGAATCTAAGATCCCAAGGCTGTGTATAGCCCCTGAAAGTTTTGGTGTTAATCCCAGACACCTCCAAAAGTTACTAGACTGTAATTTTTAACGTGATAAAAGGAGAAACCTTCACTTTTTTAATTTTTAAATTTTTAATGTGATTTCTGCACTATGTAGTTGTATTAGTTTTACTTGTATAATATAATCTAATAAAATTATTGGGGAAAAAATAATTTTTGGAGAATGTAACACAAAGAATATCTGAAGGTACCACATGAAGTAATAAAATAGGAATAAGAATCTGTGATAATTTAGCATATTATTCTACTCAATGGAGGAAAAGCAAGAATTCAGGAAGTAGCACATTCAGTTCAATAAGGGAAAGATGAAGCAGGAGTTCAGAGAATGGCAATGAGGAAGGTTTTCAAGAAGTGATCCAATGTACAGTGTTCAGCTATAGCAGAAGGCTGGAAGAGAAGTAGTCTCTTGCCACAACAAAGAAAGCCAGAATTTTGGAGGCCTCCTGCCAAAAAAGGAGATAAATTTAGTAGATGTAGCATTCTCTCTCACAAACACAAACACAAATAGAAACACAAACACACTCATACAGTATATGCTAAGGGAAAGCACCTTTTGCACAGATACCACATCATTTGGAAATGAAGAATAAAGTATAAAGAATGTTTCTGAATTGAAGATAGCATAGGTAGCCCTACCTGGGAAAATGGGGAGGGAGGAAGGTTGGGCCAGGTGACGGTATCATTTAATGACTTTCATCCTGGGCTGAACAAAAGTTGCCCAAAGGTTGATGATCTAAAAAGGTCTTCCAGACTCCTTTTAATTAACAACAGCGGTTCAAGGAAGAGGAATGAGTCACTGAAAAGCATATGCCTAATGCTCTGGCTAATGATGGAATGGCCCAGGAAGAATTCATGGTCCTGACAACATTATCTTATGCAGATACCCTTTTTGCTACATCTGTCAATGTTTACCAAGACCCAGCAATCAATGTTGCAAATGGAAGAGTTGAAGGGTGATGTCTGCACAATCTTACTTTGCAAAGTTCACCCTTGTGTCTTTTTTGGTATCATTTTCATTCCCCAGAACTACTGTAGACAGGGGGTCATGGAAGGGGCTATGGAAAGCACCTGGCTTTCTTCAAACTGAAGTATTTTTCCCAACTAGAGAAGCTTGCCAGACCCCTTCCAGTGAACAAGGATATCAGTTTTAACATATAAGGGAACTGTTCCCTGCAATCAGCACTGGTGAACCTTTTGGTTTGAGCAAACCCAGAACTAAATTGGGGGTACAATTTAGCTAATTACATAAGAATTTATATATATTTTAATAACACCAGAACTTGTGTCAGGAAAGCAAAAGCTCAGAATGAGCTGAAAGCAAAGACCCAAAAGGACTTTTTTAGATAAGCTCAAAAGAAAAGGAAAAGAAAAGAATCCATGTTCCATCTGCTTGATGAAAATGACAGATAACAAAGAAAAGGTAGAGTTACTCAACTCCCATCTTGGTTCAATCTACTCCAATAACAACAGCAAAACAAGTTCCATCAGGAAATTATGAAGCTCAGGATGAAGGAGGAAGATTGGTTCGAGGCTGAAGAAACAAAATCAGGGAATATTATTTATTCTAAAAGACCCATAGTAAGCAGCATTAATTCGGTAACATACAACATTGCCAAACACCTCTCTACCATACTAGCACCTCTGGTTGGACACTCTGAACACCACATCCATAATTCGGAAGAATTTGTTTCCAAAGCAAAGATCCTGAAACTGGATACAGATGAAACTATGGTCTCCTTCGATGTGTCCTCCCTTTTCACCAGCATCCCCACCACTCATGCTCTATCCGCGGTCAGGAAGAGACTAGAAGAGGACAGCACCCTTGAAAGGAGAAACCATCTCAACCCAAACCAGTTCTGCCATCTTCTGGACCTGTGTCTCAACACCACTTATTTCTCATACAGAGGTGACTTTTACAGACAAAAACACGGCTGTGCCATGGGTTCTCCTGTGTCACCCATTGTGGCCAATTTATACATGGAAGAAGTGGAGAAGAAAGCACTCAACACATTCCAGGGAACGGCGCCCACCCACTGGTTCAGGTATGTGGATGACACCTGGGTTAAAAACCTGGCCCAGGAAGTACAGGCCTTCACGGACCATATAAACACCATAGATGCCAATATCAGGTTCACCAGAGAAGACACCAAGGACAACAGACTGGCATTCCTAGACTGTGAAGTCCTCATTGGGACCGGTGGCAAGCTAGAAATAGGGATCTACAGGAAACCCACACACACAGATCAATATCTGATGTTTGCCTCCCACCATCCACTACAGCACAAACTAGGGGTCATCAGGACATTGTCACACAGAGCAGAAACCATCCCCACCTCCATGGATTCCAAAAAGAATGAAAATCAGCACCTGAGAACAGCTCTGAAGGCCTGTGGAAATCCAAATTGGGCCTTCACTAAATCTAAGTCTACCAGACCTAAAACAGCAACAGACAGGGCTGAGACTCAGAGTAAACAGAAGAACCTGGTCATTCCTTACATGGCTGGTGTGTCTGAAAAGATAAAAAGGATATTTGGCAAACACCACATACCTGTATATTTCAAACCCACCAACACACTGAGACAGAGGCTTGTACACCCCAAAGATCAAACTCCAAAACACAAGAAAAGCAATGTAGTGTATGCAATCCAGTGCAGTGAGGAGTGCTCTGAGCTCTACTTTGGAGAAACCAAACAACCTTTGTACAGGAGGATGGCCCAACACAGGAGGAGTAACACCACAGGACCAGAGTCAGTTTACCTTCATCTAAAGGAAAAAGGACACTCATTTGAGGACATTAATGTTCACATTTTAGACAGGGAAGATAAGTGGTTTGAAAGAGGGGTCAAGGAAGAGATGGGCGGGGATAAATTCAAATAATAAATAAATAAAATCCATTTATGCCAACTTGGAAAATCCTTCTTTGAATAGAGGTGGGGGCCTCAGGCACAATATTTCCCCTATCTTCCTTCCTGCTTTGTCTTCTGTGCCTAGGAAGATTAAGACCATTTCGCAATCTCAACAACAGCAAGGTAATCTTAACAATCCTCCTTTGGATGATAAAGAGACTTAGAAATAAACATCTCAAATAACCATGACCTAGCCCCAGGGTCACACAGCCACCCTAGAAACTTATTTAAGGATTCCCTTACAAACTTTGCTCAGACTGAAGAAGCTTCTTGGATAAGGAGCGAAACGTTTCCACTGAGAAAAGAGAAATCCAGTTGACATGATTCAAGCTACAGACAATTCCACCTGGATGACTGAGAACCTTCATCGACTTATTCTAAAAGAGTTTCAATCTCCAAGAACAGATGAACTGCATCTAGAATATTGAAGTAACTAGCTGATACTATAGTCTGAATGAACCCTTACATATTTTCTTAAATGACCCCTGGAGAACTTGCAAAGTGCCATATGACTGGAGGAGAGTAAATGTGCCCATCCTCAGAAAAGGAAAAAAAGGAAGATCCAGAAAACTGCAGATCTGTCAGTCTGCTATACCTGGGAAGCTCATAGACAATATTTTAAAAAAAATCACCTAAAAGCATATTGAGAAGAGTTTGATACCTACTATTTGCCTAAAACAAATCTTGCCTTCCTTCCTTCCTTCCTTCCTTCCTTCCTTCCTTCCTTCCTTCCTTCCTTCCTTCCTTCCTTCCTTCCTTCCTTCCTTCCCTGAACAGATAACTTCGTTATCTTATTTGAGTGCTGTAGACATAATTTATTTTGATCAATGAAGCATTTGAGAAAGTAGCCCATAACATGCAAATTAGAAAGCTGATTAATACAGGCTGGGTGGTATGACCCACCTGGTTCAGAATCATACTCAAAGAGTGCGCAGCAACAGTTCTTCTCATATTGAAGAGAGGTATTGAATGGGGTGCCACAAGGTCTGGTCCTGCCTGGATTCTTTACTCTTCAGTATTTTCATTTATGAATTGAATGAAGAGGTGGAATGAACGCTTATCAAATGTAGAGATGAAACAAAACTGGGTGGGATGATTAATACTCTTGAAGACAGAAATAAAAGTCAAAATGATCTTGATGGCATAAAGATATGAACTGAAAGTAACAGAATGAAGTTTAATAGAAACAAATGCAAAGTTTTTCACTTAGGAAACAAAAACTAAATGTACAATATAGGATATTTGGCTAGATTACTGTATTTGTGAGAGATATTGTGGAATAGCACTTGATTCCAAATGGAATATGAGTCAGCAGTATGATGTGGCTGCAAAAAAAGCAAATGCAATTTTAGGATGCATCAACGGAAGTGTAATATCCAGATTACAAGAAGCAATGATTCCATTTTATTCTGTATTTATTTATAACCCAACTCATGTAGTGTGTAGAGTTCTGGGCCTCACATTTACATTTACTGGCAGTTAGGTATGTAAGGGTATGTTTACCCTTGAGAAAAGGTGACTTACAGTGGATATGGTTGCACTTTGCAACTGCCTGAAACACTGTCACATAGAAAAAGGTTAAGGCCTGTTCTCTATTCCAGACTGCAGGACATGGAACAACAGGTTTAAGTTACGGGAAGGCTGATTCTAACTGAATGTTTTTCAAACAGTAAGAACAGTCTGTCAGTGGAGCCAGTTTCCCAGAGTGGATGTGGGTTCCCCTTCATTGGATATGTTCAAGTATAGGCTATACAGTCATCTGTCTGGGGATCTTTAATTTGGGTTCTGCACTGAGCAGGAGGTTGAACTTGATGGACTCTTCCAACTCTATCATTTTATGTCCACATGGTTCCAGAACGATGTTCCTCAAAAGGAAACTGACCTGATGAAAAACTTCACCCAAGCTTCCTACTCTTGGGAGTACACTTCAATAGTAAACCAGAACTCTGACAATATTGCCATTAGGAATTCAGTCTAACATCTCCACTGTTGTTTCCTGCTGCTTTTCACTTAACTCAGTTAACATTTGTCAAGAATTCAGTGTTTTGTGCCAGAGGCTCACCTTGAGCTAATTTTGTATTTCAGTGTTTTAAGGCAATAAGGCACAAACATTAATCTATAGGAAGACAACTCTAATCAGAAGTGACCTCTGATGAGCCTCAGAAGTAATTTTTGTGGGACTTCCAGGAGAGGTATGGCGAAAGCGGACCTGACCATGGCAAAAACCAAGGAACCGATGAGTAGACTGATCCCTTGGAACCTCTCCGGGTAAGGAGAGGATGGGAGAGTGCCTACATGTGCTCCAAATAGCTGCTCCTTGTGGAGACTGCAGGACAGTGGTTTCCCATGGGTTTGAGCACCAGCAGATGAAGGGATTAGCCATCTTGCTTGCAACCGCAGCAAGTTCACAAACCTCATTTCTAATCACTTTCTGAAATTACCTATTAACCATCTTAAAGCTATTAGAGACCTGCAGAATGATAAGTCTGAAAAGTCATTGGGTGAGTTTTATCTTCAACTCTGAACAAAAAAATAATAATTGTAAGTTTAAGAACTTAAAGTATTTGAAATAGACAGCAAAAAGCTAAATAAAATTATGATCTAAGAAAGTTATAAATGGATTAAGGGTCCAGATAAATTTGGAATATTGACTTTTACTATAAGATTTTGGAATTAATTATAAAAAATAGCTTCTTGCAGGAAACAGACTTATTTTGGCTATCTGGCTATTGTAGCAAAGATAAGTTTGTTTGTTTATTTATTTATTTAATTTTTATCCCACCTTTATTTATCAGCGCTTCTGGGCTTTTTCGTGACACATCTGGGCCCCGCAGGTGACACAGTACTGTGTCGTGACACACAGTTTGGAAAGATATCTTCTAAAACAAAAGTTGTGGAGTTACACAAGAAGTAACATCTTATACCTAGAAATACTCCTCCCAGATCCTGATGTGTGGAGATTGGTTCTGATTATTATTAAGTATAATATGGCAATAGTCTTACTGGAGCAAGCACTGTACAGATAGAGCACATGAGAGCACAACTTTTCAGTTTTGGTCTTCAGAAATTTTTAAGTACATAAAACCAACTTCTGATTGGAAATCCTGGAGTGCTGATGATGATCAATGAACTCAAGGGTGGAAGGAAGACAGATATGGTGTACTGCTAAACACTTCTGGTAGATCAGCAACATTTTTAAAAATTAAACTTTATTAAGATTTCAAGATAAAAAGATAAACGCTAACAAGGAATGAAAAAAGTAAAGTAGGAGAACAAGATAAAAAAAGAAAAAGAGCAAAGTCAAAAGTGCAGAAAAAGAAAAAGAAAAGAAAGAAAATACAGAAAAAGAATGACTCCCAACTTTCTTTGCTACAGATATAGGGATACATTTACATTAAACTCTTACTCTAAGTTTAAGATCAGCAACAATTTTTGACCTTTAATGCCAAAACCAAAACCAGTCTCTCCCTCACCCTAAACTGACTCCCTATCCCACAAATGTTAGGTTGTTTCATGAAGAAAGGAATGATGAATGGGTGTGGTATGCTGAATCTGGTTCTCCTAGAAATTCCTGGGTTCAGCATTTTTGAATTCTAGGCTCATGCCATTGTACCCAGCTCCAGTTGATAGATATCATTTTACTGGTAAAAATGAAGTAGACCATACAAATCTGAAGTTGGTCCTTCTGTAATGTATACAATATTGAGCTAGGTGGGCCCGTAGTCTTACACAATAGGAGGCACTTCTCTATGTTCTTTCTTACCAAAGTATATCCCCACTGCCTTTTTTTTAAGTACCTTGCTATTAAATACCTGGCTATTCTCCCAGGGTTTGGGGCTGGAAGGGTGAGCCCCTGCTGGAGGGGTTTCTTGGTTATACAGTATATGAGCCAGTTTGGTCTAGTGGTTAAGGTGCTGGGCTAGAAACCAGGAGACTGTGAGTTCTAGTCCCGCCTGAGGCATAAAAGCCGACTGGGTGACCTTGGGCCAGTCTCTCTCTCTCAGCCCAACTCACCTCACAGGGTTGCTGTTGTGGGGAAAATAGGAGGAGGAAGGAATATTAGGTATGTTCGCCGCCTTGAGTTATTTATAAAAATAATAAAGGCGGGATAGAAAATAAATAAATAAATAAATAAATAAATAAATAAATAAATAAATATATATCTCCAGCAAAGGAGATCGTTACCTTGTCGTGGTGCTGGAGCTTGAGCACCTCAATGAAACCATGAGCTAAACCGTGAAGGGACACCCAAGACGGGAAGGTCGTGGCAGAGAGGTCAGACTAAATACGATCCCTGGGGAAGGTAATGGCAACCCACCCCAATATTCTTGCCATGAAAACTAAATGGATCAGTACAACCAAAGATATGTCGGTATACCATCGGAAGATGGGACTCCCAGGTCGGAAGATGGTCAAAATGCTACTGGGGAGGAACAGAGGATACGTTCAACTAGCCCCAGATGTGATGACGCAGCTAGCTCAAAGCCGAAAGGACGGCTAGCGGCCGACGGTGCTGGTGGTGAACGACGAATCCGATGTTCTAAAGATCAACACACCATAGGAACCTGGAATGTAAGATCTATGAGCCAGGGCAAATTGGATGTGGTTATTGGTGAGATGTCAAGATTAAATATAGACATTTTAGGTGTCAGTGAACTGAAATGGACTGGGATGGGCCACTTCACATCAGATGACCACCAGATCTACTACTGTGGACAAGAGGACCACAGAAGAAATGGAGTAGCCTTCATAATTAATAATAAAGTGGCTAAAGCAGTGCTTGGATACAATCCAAAAAACGATAGAATGATCTCAATTCGAATTCAGGGTAAGCCATTTAACATCACAGTGATCCAAATATACGCCCCAACCACAGATGCTGAAGAAGCAGAAGTAGATCAGTTCTATGAGGATCTGCAGCACCTACTAGATAATACACCAAAAAGAGATGTTATTTTCATTACAGGAGACTGGAATGCTAAGGTGGGTAGTCAGACGACACCTGGAATTACAGGAAAGCATGGTCTGGGAGAACAAAATGAAGCAGGACACAGCCTGATAGAATTTTGCCAAGACAACTCACTGTGCGTAACAAACACTCTCTTCCAACAACCTAAAAGACGACTTTATACATGGACTTCACCAGATGGTCGACACCGAAATCAGATTGACTACATCCTTTGCAGCCAAAGGTGGCGGACATCTATACAGTCGGTAAAAACAAGACCTGGAGCTGACTGTAGTTCAGATCACGAACTTCTTATTGCAAAATTTAGAATCAGACTAAAGAGAATAGGGAAGACCCACAGATCAGTTAGATATGAGCTCACTAATATTCCTAAGGAATATGCAGTGGAGGTGAAGAATAGATTTAAGGGACTAGATTTAGTAGATAGGGTCCCAGAAGAACTATGGACAGAAGTTCGCAACATTGTTCAGGAGGCGGCAACAAAAAACGTCCCAAAGAAAAAGAAAACCAAGAAGGCAAGATGGCTGTCTGCTGAAACACTGGAAGTAGCCCAAGAAAGAAGGAAAGCAAAAGGCAACAGTGATAGGGGGAGATATGCCCAATTAAATGCAAAATTCCAGAGGTTAGCCAGAAGAGATCAGGAATTATTTTTAAACAAGCAATGTGCGGAAGTGGAAGAAGACAATAGAATAGGAAGGACAAGAGACCTCTTCCAGAAAATTAGAAACATCGGAGGTAAATTCCAGGCAAAAATGGGTATGATCAAAAACAAAAATGGTAAGGACCTAACAGAAGCAGAAGAGATCAAGAAAAGGTGGCAAGAATATACGGAAGATCTGTATAGGAAGGATAATAATATTGGAGATAGCTTTGACGGTGTGGTCAGTGAGTTAGAGCCAGACATCCTGAAGAGTGAGGTTGAATGGGCCTTAAGAAGCATTGCTAATAACAAGGCAGCAGGAGACGATGGTATCCCAGCTGAACTGTTTAAAATCTTGCAAGATGATGCTGTCAAGGTGATGCATGCCATATGCCAGCAAATTTGGAAAACACAAGAATGGCCATCAGATTGGAAAAAATCAACTTATATCCCCATACCAAAAAAGGGAAGCACTAAAGAATGTTCAAACTATCGAACAGTGGCACTTATTTCACATGCCAGTAAGGTAATGCTCAAGATCTTGCAAGGTAGACTCCAGCAATTCATGGAGCGAGAATTGCCAGATGTACAAGCTGGGTTTAGAAAAGGCAGAGGAACTAGAGACCAAATTGCCAATATCCGCTGGATAATGGAGAAAGCCAGGGAATTTCAGAAAAACATCTATTTCTGTTTTATTGACTATTCTAAAGCCTTTGACTGTGTGGATCATAACAAATTGTGGCAAGTTCTTGGTGGTATGGGGATACCAAGTCATCTTGTCTGCCTCCTGAGGAATCTGTATAATGACCAAGTAGCAACGGTAAGAACAGAGCACGGAACAACAGACTGGTTTAAGATTGGGAAAGGAGTACGGCAGGGTTGTATACTCTCACCCTACCTATTCAACCTGTACGCAGAACACATCATGCGTCATGCTGGGCTTGAGGAATCCAAGGCTGGAGTTAAAATCGCTGGAAGAAACATTAACAATCTCAGATATGCAGATGATACCACTTTGATGGCTGAAAGCGAGGAGGAGTTGAGGAGCCTTATGATGAAGGTGAAAGAAGAAAGTGCAAAAGCTGGGTTGCAGTTAAACCTCAAAAAAACCAAGATTATGGCAACGAGCTTGATTGATGACTGGCAAATAGAGGGAGAAAAAGTGGAGGCAGTGACAGACTTTGTATTTCTAGGCGCAAAGATTACTGCAGACGCTGACTGCAGCCAGGAAATCAGAAGACGTCTACTTCTTGGGAGGAGAGCAATGGCAAATCTTGATAAAATAGTTAAGAGCAGAGACATCACACTGACAACAAAGGTCCGCATAGTTAAAGCAATGGTATTCCCTGTAGTAACCTATGGCTGCGAGAGCTGGACCATAAGGAAGGCTGAGCAAAGGAAGATAGATGCTTTTGAACTGTGGTATTGGAGGAAAATTCTGAGAGTGCCTTGGACTGCAAGAAGATCAAACCAGTCCATACACCAGGAAATCAAGCCAGACTGCTCACTTGAGGGAATGATATTAAAAGCAAAACTGAAGTACTTTGGCCACATAATGAGAAGACAGGATACCCTGGAGAAGAAGCTGATGCTAGGGAAAGTGGAAGGGAAAAGGAAGAGGGGCGACCAAGGGCAAGATGGATGGATGGTATTCTGGAGGTGACGGACTCAACCATTGGGGAGCTGAGGATGGTGATGGCCGACAGAGGGCTCTGGCGTGGACTGGTCCATGAGGTCACGAAGAGTCGGAGACGACTGAACGAATAAAGAACAAACATATATATATATATATATATATATATATATATATATATATATATATATATTGTTTGGGGGCCAGTCATGATTTCCTTTCTCCTTTTGTAATACAGGGTTTCTGGAAGTCAAGTGACCTATAAATGTACGTACGTATAAATAAATGTATGTATGTATATACGTACGTATGTACGTACGTATAAATAAATAAATAAATAAATAATAAATATCCATCCTCAGGAATACTTCCCATCTGTTTTGCTACTTCATATAATTACAGTCAAAATAGCACCTTGAATAAATTAAAGCCTGCCATTTAAATTACACTAAGGATTGGGATAGAACTAACCATTCAAATATACCCATTCTAGGTACAGTATACAATCTTCTCCCAGAGACTTGATTTTCCTGTTTGTAGAAGGTTTTTTTTCTGTTTATAGGTTTTTTGATCCTTCCATTGCTAATAGGTAAGTAAGGTAAGGTTTCCCCTTCCAGTCGTATCCGGCTCTAGGGGGCGGCACTCATCTCCGATTCTTGGCCGAGGGAGCCAGCGTTGTCCATAGACGCTTCCTTGGTCATGTGGCCAGCATGACTAAACGTCAAGGTGCACGGAACGCTGTTACCTTACCCCAGGAGTGGTACCTATTTATCTACTTGCATTTTTTTTTACGTGCTTTCAAACTGCTAGTTCATCTCATCTCAAAGATACAATGAAAGCCATATATTAAAGCTCAATGAATTTCATTTCAGATGATCATTCGTCAGGGGCAATTGAGCTAGTCTCTTCAAGGATAACTTGTATAACTTACTTGTACCCAATGAAAACATAATAAACTTCTTTAAGCACCTTTCTTGGGAAGAAACGTGAATTATAAATGTATATCTTTTTATCAGCAGCAGCAGCAGCAGCATAGATCAGACATATTCAATTTCTAGCTGATATTGCCTGTTCTGCCTGACAGCAGCTATCCAAAGTCTCAGAGAGACAGTCATTACTGCTCCCTGATCTTTTTTCAGACTAGTTCAGGTATTCAGCCCTGGATCTTCAGCTTATAAAGTATTTAATTTACCTCTGAGGTATATGTTCACATCCCCTGATAATCTTAATTCATTGTTCTTTATGTACCATTGAGAATTCCTCTTTTTTTTTGTGTGCCTTCTCAGTGCTTATGCAGAGAACATAAAGATTATGGCTTGACCATCCCATTATCTTGGAATCACTGTGTTGAGAAGCTTCATCTAGCTATTGCAGCCTGTCCTTCTTAATAGTCCTATTATGTAGACTTAATTGATCTGATATACAGAATCCATTTTTAAGCGTTATAAGCTTACACATCTCACCACATCATCCTGGCTGTGATGCCCTCATTTACTTTGCCTTACATGAATTGTTGGTCCTCTTAAATCACTGACAATCAATTCCATTGGGTAACACCAAGTTATTTTAGAGGAGGGAGAAAAGATTCCTCTCCTTGGTATCCTTTATAATTTTATCAAATGTGAAAATGAAACAGAGCAGCTTGGGATGCGTTTCCAAGGACCCCAACATCAGGCTTGAGAAGTTCAGTCATAAAGGCATCTCTACCAAAAGTTAGAGGGAACATGGGGGGTGGGGAGATAGAGTGCTTGCCTTTCAGGCAGGGTTTTACAAGGGTTCATCATACTATTTATAACTCAGTGTGCCAGGTTAGATTATCTCACACTTCAGGAGATGTGTATTTCAGATGCCACAAAATGCATTAAGAACACTATGGGTTATCTCTGATACAACTATCTCTGAACCTCAGATTTCTGCAGCATTTTGCAGGCACATTATCTATCCAGCAAGCTGCACAAGATCCTCTGAGCCCCTGTGGCTGTCCAAATACAGAATCATTATCATTTTCATCCAGCCATATTAACAAGTTTGAAGACTCCTTGTCAAGGACTAAAAATATCCAAACAACTGATCCTCATGGTCATATCACGATAGAAGGATTTTGCCAAGCCAACTCTTCTATATATAAACAAAAAGGAGCTTTTGTCTGAAGGGCAAAGGATGACATGGTTCCAACAGAACCAAGGACTCCACAGATGATGTGGTTTTAAGCTTCAAAACGGTCACAAAAAAAACTCAGAAATGTTTGACTCAAGCTTACCCAACCTGGTACCCTCCAGATTTGTTTTGGAGTGGTAGCTGAGAATTGTGGGATTTGCAGCCCCTACAGGATCACAAGTTGGGAACCCTACCCTGCCATTTCCCAATAACTAGGAAGTGTTATTTTGTAAAGCTTTCTATATTCTGCAAGAGTTTTCTAACTGTTCCTGCATCATTTCTTGTTTTCCAGATGGTTTAATGGCTGCTTAGCTTAACTGATATCTGGACTAAAAGTACTGTTAAGACAAAATCAGATACGCCAGAAACAAACCTGGGTTTCAAACCAGATTAAGGCTCTGAAACCACAATCTGGGTCATGTTTCCACAGTATGACTTACCATACTACGTAAATGTGCTCAATGAACTAGAATGACAAAAGGATAAGTTAGATGCAGTGCAATAATGTTGGATGTAACATTAACCATCATTACTATAAAAATTAAATGTTAATTTTTAACTTCGAGCTATGGTTTCAGACTATAGTTAGTTTAAATTAACCCATAATTATTGAGCCTGATCAGATCCAGTGGTACAAATAAGATATAATTGAGCTAAATAATTGCTGAATGCCATATCCGTACCAGGCTACTACAGATCTTGATACCAGTAACGCTTATGGCAGACATATAGCCAGGTAAACCATTAGCCAAGATGAAGGAGGAACATTCAGTTAGGCCAATACTGCTGCTGGACTGCTTAGGGCCAGCAACCCGGATCACTAATGCTGCCAACCAGAGCACTCAAAGGCATATCCATCAAAGGAACTAGAGTTCCCAAATATTTTCAGCATAAGGGTCCCCATTTTAATATTGGAAAATGTTGCAGATCCCTGGGTGATAGTAGTTGTGTCTCTTCACTGAAACAAAACATAATGACAAAAAGTAATCAGAAATAATGTTTTTAAATACATTTGCATTTTATGAGCCACAGCAGTGCCCACATAAAATTGAAAAATAGTATTACTTATATATAAATGGATCTCAGGAGTTTATTTATCTTTTAACAACTGTTTCTTGAACTGAACATAAGTGAACCCAGAGCATTTTTTCTTTAAGAATCCAGTTTTTAGGAAAGGTAGATCATGGGGAAATTCATTATTGGAGGTTGAAGGGTTGTAAGTGTGAGTGGAAACATACTTGAGAGTGGGAATTTGACCTGAGCAATGATTAGTGTGAAGCAGCTGTTATAACTGTAATATGGGGCACGGTGGCTCAGCGGGTTAAACCACTGAGCCGTTAGACTGCCGACCATAAGGTTGGCAGTTCGAAACCGCGTGGCGAGGTGAGCTCTCGTCAGTAGCCCTAGCTCTCTGCCAACCCAGCGATTCGAAAGCTAATATAGCAAGTAGATAAATGGGTACCACTCAGGTGGGGCAATTTGCGGGCGTCCATCGGAGGGTCGTCCTCGATCCAAGAAAGACCTGGAGAACGGTGATGGCGGCGGAGGACGACGGATCCGGAAATAACAGCTCCTGGACGTCAGCAGCCGGCGCGGAGCAAGGCATTCTGGGACATGTAGTCCGATGCCTGCAGCTGAAGAGCCAGTTCCCTTCCCCTCTCCCTATCGCGCGGTAAAATTTTGTAATGATGTATAATTGGTATGTAATTGAATTGTAAGCCGCCTAGAGTCCTCCAGTAGGGAGGGGATAGGCGGGGTATAAATAAGACAAATAAATAAATAAATAAATAGAAAGGGGATTGATTTACAGAAAAGACATTATAGGAATAGGCAGATCCTAGCACCTAGCTAACTACATCCTACCAGGACAAGAGTCAAATAGCCTGTGCAACCCATAAAAGGGTCCAAAAGTGATGTCAGCATCACCCTCTTTCCATTCATACGCCGCACCTACTTGTTCAAAAAAGCATAATAAAAGCTTAAAATGAACCATCAATAAGTACATTTCATTGAGAGTTGGGGAAGCCCTTTGCACGTGTTTAGATTAGTAGGCCGGCAGGCACTGGCAAGACTGGGCTACTGCAGAGCCGAGCGGGGGACCTTGCATGGCACACTGGCAAGGCCCGTTGTGTTTCCATGGTGGTGGTGGCAGCTGCCAGATGGTGAAGGAGCCTTCAGTTGTGATGATGCTGTGGTGTGGCTGAAGGGAGCTGTGCAGGTCAATCTGAAGACGCCTCTTCAGTTCTGCAGGGCAGCCTTCGCCTCTTTCCCATGCTAGTGAAGAAATGGGCCTTTCCTTGGCAAGGCCCTGAGGGTGGAAGCCGAGGGGGGTCAAAATGTATGGGAAATGGAAAACAGGAATAGGGGATGCAGCAGGTGAGATGTGCAGGGAGCCCTTTGGGGTAGCTGGTTAGCTCTGTGGAGGACTAGGAGAGCAGAGTAGGGGCATATAGAAAGCATCAGTGTAAATGATGGGCTAAGAATCTTTATGGGCAGCTTACAGGACTCCTAGCCTGACACGATAGAAGGAGCATGGCAGTGGTGGGAAGAGCCAGGCACACACCGTGTCTACTAGAAGGGAGAGAATACTGATGCTGGCCAGGAGAAAGGGAAGAAGAAGAATTTGTCTGGTGCCGTTTATCCCGATCTCCCTCCTTGGTCAGTAGGGCTTTCCTCTCTCTCCCATTTCTCCCCCTCAAAAAGTGAAATATCTTTTTGCCAATAAAGTATCTTTCATCTGTGCCAGAGGAAGAACCGAACAACTGATTTTTGTCTTGCTTTCTTTCCTTTTCCCAAGATGGTTACATATCACAGATCACTTGCAATAATAGCATAGGCCCCCAGACGTCTACAGCCTATTGTTGGGAAGCATTGAACTACATGTTACATATATTGGTGAACATATGCTATATTATATATATTATATATATATTATATATTATATTATATATTATATCTATATTATATATTAGGGGGAATTGTTTACAAGCATGTGTATAAATAAGAATAATAGAAACCTTAGTACAGAGACTGGTGATAGAGTTGTTGTTGTTCAGTCGTTTAGTCGTGTCCGACTCTTCGTGACCTCATGGATCATAGCACGCCAGGCCTTCCTGTCCTCCACTGTCTCCCGGAGTTTACTCAAATTCATGTTCATTACATCGGTGATACTATCTAACCATCTCATCCTCTGCCGTCCCCTTCTCCTTTTGCCTTCAGTCTTTCCCAGCAGGGTCTTTTCCAGTGAGTCCTCTCTTCGCATTAGGTGGCCAAAGTATTTGAGCTTCAGCTTCAGCATCTGTCCTTCCAATGAGCAGTCAGGGTTGATTTCCTTTAGGATCCTTTAGGATAGCCTTTCAGTAACTCACACACAAACACATTTCAATAATAGAACACAGCACGGAACAACGGACTGGTTTAAGATTGGGAAAGGAGTACGGCAGGGTTGTATACTCTCACCCTACCTATTCAACCTGTATGCAGAACACATCATGCGACATGCTGGGCTTGAGAAATCCAAGGCTGGAGTTAAAATCGGTGGAAGAAACATTAACAATCTCAGATATACCACTTTGATGGCTGAAAGCGAGGAGGAGTTGAGGAGCCTTATGACGAAGGTGAAAGAAGAAAGTGCAAAAGCTGGGTTGCAGTTAAACCTCAAAAAAACCAAGATTATGGCAACCAGCTTGATTGATAACTGGCAAATAGAGGGAGAAAAACTGGAGGCAGTGACAGACTTTGTATTTCTAGGCGCAAAGATTACTGCAGACGCTGACTGCAGCCAGGAGATCAGAAGACGTCTACTTCTTGGGAGGAGAGGAATGGCAAATCTTGATAAAATAGTTAAGAGCAGAGACATCACACTGACAACAAAGGTCCGCATAGTTAAAGCAATGGTATTCCCCGTAGTAACCTATGGCTGTGAGAGCTGGACCATAAGGAAGGCTGAGCGAAGGAAGATAGATGCTTTTGAACTGTGGTGTTGGAGGAAAATTCTGAGAGTGCCTTGGACTGCAAGAAGATCAAACCAGTCCATACTCCAGGAAATCAAGCCAGACTGCTCACTTGAGGGAATGATATTAAAGGCAAAACTGAAGTACTTTGGCCACATAATGAGAAGACAGGATACCCTGGAGAAGAAGCTGATGCTAGGGAAAGTGGAAGGCAAAAGGAAGAGGGGCCGACCAAGGGCAAGATGGATGGATGGTATTCTGGAGGTGATGGACTCAACCATGGGGGAGCTGGGGATGGTGACGGCCGACAGGAAGCTCTGGCGTGGGCTGGTCCATGAAGTCACGAAGAGTCGGAAACGACTGAACGAATAAACAACAAACTATTGAATAGTATGCATTAACTCCAAAATTAAAATTGCTTTTTGAAAATTTAAACGATCAAAACTTCATGAGATTAAATTTTGTGAGATTTGATAATATTATGACATTTCAGGTGATTTTTAAAAACATTTTGGGGATGGCTTGCATTGTCACTACTAGTGTCTGAAAATGTGCATTTAAAGGCTACAAATGTTTTTGCATTTTTTAAAAAAAAGATGGAAACAGATGTGAGAACAGATAAAATATGGGTGGAATTATGGATAATTCTGCACTGCAGCCTAAGCTGCTTGCCTCCTGTGCTGTTCCTGGCTGTTTCTGAAACCAGCTTCAGAAATTTCAGTCTGGATTGCAGTGAATTAGCAACAGGATTGGGCTGGTGCTCAGTCCAGATTGTGACCACTGCAAGACTTGATTGGTGTTACCCTGCTCCTTGACCTTCCCATTTGGGCAAGGAAGGCAAGTCTCACTGGCTGGCTCCCATGTAGAGCAGTTTATTAATGCCTGCCTCTAACAGGCATAGACCCCATGCCTTTCCCAGATGTTTGCACACATGGATGCCTTCAGTCCCCTTCCCACATTATTTTCATTGACACTAATGCAGACCTTTCCTTTTTTCATTTTCTCCAAATGGTAGAATTGTTGCTTTAAATAATCAAAGCAACAGGGGACTGAGTTATTTTTTAATTGCAATCTCCTTTGTAGCAAGGAAGAATTGATGGTTCATGGAGACTTGGTAGCAAGGAAGAACTGATAGTTCAGCTTTATGAAAACAAAGTAGCAATGTCCCAATGTTGCAACTTAAAGGGGAAGGGAGGGGAGCTTAGCAGTATTGTGGGCAGGGGCTGGGAAAGTAAAGAGAACATGCTTCACACAGCCTGGGCAGAAATGGAAAGGATGGCCACAAGAAGATGTAAGGTGTGAATAGAGCATAAGCTTCTATGGTTGAGGGTACCTCATTGACTTGATATGCCATCGTTGGATCAACCACAAGATGCCCAGCATCCCTGAATGAAATGGCTGCACAGGGCAAGACCCTGAGGGTAGAAGCTGAGGGGTGTCAAAACATCTGGACCAGCCTCTAGGAGACCAAGAGCTAGCTGGAATCTCTAGCATTAAGAAGTTCCATAATCACAGTTAATCAGTTCAATTTCAACAAGTTAAAGCATGCAGAGCTCAACTGGGCTACATGCATAGAATTTAGCCTAAGGTGGACTTCCTTGCTTCCAGCAAATGGTATTTGGAGATATATATATATATGAAATAATGGCCTAGAACTTGCTACTGTTTATTAAGTCAGATTGCTGCTAGCCATTGTTTTAAATTATTTTCTTATTGGCGTTTAAGATACAATGAAACTTTTTCAAAATCTGATTAACTGGGGAAAGGGCAGTGCCTATTATTCAAAAATGTCTGCTGAATTGAAGAGTAAGACATCATGTAAATTAATTACATTACATTATTGGTGTAATGAAATCATTAAGCAAATGACAACTTATGACATTGTGCAAATTAAGGAAATTCATGGGAATTATGTCACTTGTGTCACAAATGACATAAATTGCATGCAGCAGAAATTTGGTCAGCTGCATGCATTCAAATAAATCTGGTAGATGAAGGCTTCATTGTCCAATATTTAAGTTTATGCTTTATTGCTGATTTTATTGTGTGCTCAGAGATTAAGGATGCATTTAAGCCATTTTCCCATCACAAATGATCTTTAAAGAATTTACAAAAAAGCAGCCATTTTTTTTAAACTATCAAAATAAATATTCCTTAGAAACAGATATTCCTTAGAAAGAAAAGCTATCTGCTTGATTCCCTTGGTTATTTCCAGTTTCCTTTAGATTCCAGCCTTTCATTGTTACTTCTCTCCTTTATCTAACCCTGGTACCCAACTTCTGTAAGGAGGGCTGGGGACGATGGAGAGCCTGGCTGCTGCACATGACAGAAAAAACACCCCTCCCTCTGAATTATGCAGCTTCAAAGCCAGACGCCAGCTGGTGATCAGAGAATGTGGGATGAGGGCTTGCTTGCTCCCTCACTAAAACACTTAATGAGGTAAATGGCTTGGTGGTTAAAAAAAGTCAAGGTGGCACCCATGATCATATGATCAAAGTTCCACCCACTGCTAGTTGAGAAATGCAGCTCGACCCACTAACTCAGTGTTTCTCAACCTCAGCAACTTTAAGATGTGTGGATTTCAACTCCCAGAATTCCCCAGCCAGCATGGGTGGATTTCAACTCCCAGAATTCCCCACCCCAGCACCAGTTCTGGGAGATGAAGTCTGCACATCTTAAAGTTGCTGAGGTTGAGAAACGCTGCACTAACTGATCACTGAGCAATGAGTCAGCTACTGAATGTGATCAGAGTGTGGGCTAAGCAAACAAACAAATCAACACACCTAAGCCAGAAAATCATACAGCCTCTGGCATTCAACCAGCAAGCCTCCCCAGAACTCAGCAGATCAGCTTCACTCCTCTTCAGTTCTCTTGCAAAATGTATTTATTTTATTTTATTTATTTATTAAATTTATACATTGCCCATCTCACTATAAAAGTGACTCTGGGCGGTTTACAAATAAAAAAATTATCCATTTTTTAAACAAAATTTTTCTGTTCACTTGCGCTGGGCATAAAATCCCAACTGCCTGTCCTCTTTCTAAAGAGCATTACTTGAGACATTTCCTACAAGTTCTCATTCAACTGTATTAATGCTTTCAAAATGTACTTCAAAGGAGGAGATAATTTCTGTGAAATTTTTAAGGGTCAATGCAGTTTTCTTGCATATATTTGGTTATGGGGTGGTCAGGGGTAGATGTGAGTTTCCTCTCTTTCACTGTACAGTCATCTCGCCAGTGGCCTGCAGCTATCCTTAGTTCCTATGCTTAAATCCCAAATATTATGAGGGAAGTTTTCTCACTGGACATTTTCAGATGGGGAAGTGTGGGCAACCAGGGAGACTTCAGGTTGATAGAAAGATGCACAATAGCACCCTTCACCAATAAAGTAAGTTCAAAATACCACCTAGAGAAATTCAAAAGAAATTCTAAAGCACCCCGAGAATAAGGTTTTAAAAAATGGCAAACCAGATGTTAGCACAGATTTTTTTCCCCAACATTAAAGACACACTCAAAGACTTCCTTGCTCAGTAGAATGTCTGAGGGAGTCAGATCCATTTTCAGGGCAAACAGTCTTTGGTATGCCATGCATAATGATCATTCACATGTTCTCATGACTCACCCTTCATGTATCTTATAACTTCCCTTCCCAATAATGAACATGACTGAATACATTGAAAATTGCCATTCTAACAATAAATATAATGCTTCTGTAATTAAAAAAGAAAATAGAACAAAGTGTTTACTAACTACTGACATTAGGAAGCCTGTCTGAGACAACCTTTTGCAGAGAAAATATATGACATGTGGTGTAAAAGTAAAGAAGTGTCAAAAGCACACAAGAGAATCTTTCTTTTCATCTATGAAATGCTGGAGGAGATGTGCCAGAGAGGGTTAACATGAGAAAATTGTACAATGTCTTTCTCCTTCCTTCATTTATGGTTGTATAGTGTTTCCCCCCCACCCTGGTTCCAATGCATAATATATAACTTCTCTTAAGTTTCTATGAATTCTCAATGATTGCAGAGTACTTAAACTGCACAGATTTCCCATAATAGTCTGCTTGGCAAATTTAATGCCCGAAGCATTGTAATAACATCATTTTAAAATAGGAACTCCTGAAAAATTAATCAGACTGTTGATTATTCTTTCACACAGCCACTGTTTAACTTTTTCTTTTTGGCTTCAACTGTTCTTACCTTCAACTGTCTATGCATCAGTAGCTTCAGCTATCAATCTGCTCACAGAACAATTCATACTTCAGTGAAACTTCTCTGTTTTGGCTCATTCTTATTCTTCAGAAATAATTTCATTATTTCACTTCTTGTTATCATTTGTTTCTTTTGTTCATTTTATTTTATTGTGTCCTTCCTCCCAAACACATATTTTATTTGTGATTCTCAAGAGTGCCATGCAAGGTAAGTAGGTGGGTAGGTAGGCAAGACCACTAAACAATTTCCTGGTTAATCAGATACTTGAAGTTCATTTCCCTGGTCCACGTCTAGTGCTCTGACCAATCTATATAAGTTCAATTGCAGCAAGAACTTTAGGCTTATCTTTCAGACGATCTTGGCTGCTTTTTCAGAATAATGTTACTTGATTAAATTTCTGACTCAGAAAAGATTGAGGTTGGTGAAGGATGCTAAGAACTCTTCATTTGGCAACTTCATTTGTCGCAGTGTTCTCCAGCAAATGGGGCAGATCTTCCACCAGACAATTGCTAAGGGCAGAATGATGGGGAAGGATGGAAGCTTGACAGTGATAAAAATGTAGCAGCGAATACCTATTTATTTTGAATGAGTCCAAATCTCTAGGACCAGATGGATTATACCTTAGGATACTGAAGGGACTTCAAAGGGTTCAGGCTGATCTTTTAGGTATTATTTTTGAAAACTCCTGGAGAATGGGTAAAGTGCCAAATGACTGAAAGAGAATAAAGATTGCTTCTATTTTCCAAAAGGGAAAAAGAAATAGCTGGGGACTATAGGCCACTCCGTTTGACATCCATGCCTGGGAAAATTCTGTAGCAGAAGATCAAGCACCTTGAAAAAGTTGTAATGATTGCCAAAAATAAGTATGGATTTGTCAAGGGAACAAGTGCTGCCAGATGAACCTTATTTCATTTTTACTGGGTAACCTATTTGTGTGTTTAAAACATTGGTATATAGCTTCTCATTTTATATATCACATTGAAGATTGTGGGAATTCAGTAAACATAATATATTTTGAGTTCAGCAAAGTATTTGACAAATTACTCCATGACATAGTAATTAGGCAGCTAGTTAAGTGTAGGCTGAATGATAACTGAGTGCAGGCATAACTGGCTTTAAAATCTTATTCAAAAAGTGTTAGGAAATATAGTTTTTGCATCATGGGAAGTAATAATTCCACTTTATTCTGCATTGGTGTGACCCCTCTTTGACCCCAGTTCTGAGCACCATACTTGGATGTGTTCCAATAGTGGTGTAGCTCCTGTTTCAACACAGACATTGTCCTGGGTTTAAGAAGTTGGCTCCTCTGAGACTCCAAGTTAGTCCTCTCTAGCCTATTTGCATTTTTACTTAAAAAAAAAAGCCTGGTGCCAAATTTCTAACCAGCAGGAGGGGCAATTTCTCTCCTCCCTCCAAAGCATCCAGTAAACTCTATCAAACCTCTAGTTGTGTATAGACAAGAACAGCTTTACTACTTGCAATAAAGAAACAGCAACCATATACAAATGTTACACACCTGCAAGAACAGATTTAAACAACATTAAGCTATTGAACTTGGAATGAATCCCCTTGCCCCGCAAAGAATCTGGCTGGACGGCAGTGGTCCTTCCCTCCCCTCTTCCATCTGCCAATGGGGCAGAGTATATTTCTCAGCAGAGTATATTTCAAAGGCACGGTGCTTATGTAAAGAATCTAATTCTTTTCCCTCCATTTGCAAATGCCCAAAGCAACAGCTGGGGCACGTAGAGGTGTTCTCCCTCTTCTCTACCTGCTCCTGGGTTCACTCTCTTCCACCCATCCATCTGATCCATTGTTTCTTTCCTTGCTACTGCAAACCTCAGTCCTTCTCCAATCGGTCCACTGTGTAATCCCTCACTGCTGACATTACCAGCCTCTCTCTCCTCCATTGGCCAAGCGTTGCCAACCCAAACTCGGCATTCCTTTGCAGACCCATCCCTAGCTGCCCTTTCCCCTGTTAGCTGCAGGGCGAAACCTCAGCAGGGTAGACTGCTGCAGGGAAAAACGCTGCATGCTTCCTCCCTTTGATGTCTTGCTTCCTCTTTCTCAGTGGTTCTTTAGTAGAGAAAAAACTAACCCAGCTTTACTTCAAATTCCGTATCTCTCAGGCTGCCCCTTTTAACTCCCCCCCTTTTTTTGTTTTCCTTCCTATGACACCATACTGAACTTCTTCTCCCCTCCTTCCCCCCCCACCCCACAGCACCTCTCTCTTGCATCTGACTCTATAGCTCAGAGCTTTCCAAACTTTTCATGTTGGTGACACACTTTTTAGACATGCATCATTTCGCGACACACTCTTACAGCAGGGCACAAGGCAGGCACTAGGACCTGCGCGGAATCACAGCAGGGCTCGGAGGCAGCAGTAGCCGCGACACACCCAGACACTGCAGCCGACACACTAATGTGTCCCGACACACAGTTTGGAAAGCTCTGCTATAGCTCATGTTTATACCTTTCCTAACAGTTCTGAGTTTTGTTTTCTGCTGCTCTATTTCTTGGGCCAAGCCCTCCCTGTATGAAGGTTCCTCATTCTATTTTCTTTTACTGGCTCCAAGTTGTCAAACAACATAAACCTTATCTTCCTTCCCCTTAAGCTTCCCTCAATTTGCTCTCTCCAGAGGTTCCTATTCCCCACTATCCTGAATTCTTGATTACCAAATCAGTTCCCTGGCAATCAGGTTTTAACTCCCTTGGCAAACTCCTATCAGTTTGTATCAAACTGTCACTCCAATGCAACCATCCTGGACAGCCCTTGGTTAGGAATGATTTAATCTGGATTTCCGTACTGAGCAGAGGGTTGGGATCAATTCTGTCCCTGAAGAATCCCAACAAGTTTTTTCCTTTACCATCTCCTGGATTACGTTTAAGAATAAAATAAATTTAGTAAGTGGCAGCCCTGACCTTCAGGTTTTGTGAGGTTTATCTTCTGACCAGCTTCCTAAATGGATGTGAGCAAGAGCAGAGAATAAGACTTACCAAGCTACATGACTCCAGAAATAGGATGTTTACTTTATAGGTTAAACTCAGTCAATCAACCAAGCAGCAAACAACAACCCAATCAAAGAACTCCCAAGGAGAGAATAACACCCCCACCCACACAAGCAGGGCAAACCACTGTATGTAAACTGAGAGCAAACACCACTCCCTTTTCACACTGAGGATGTTGCCTAGTCGGGCAATGAAATGTCTGCAAGAAAACAACCAGGCTCAGAGAGCACCAAGGACTCTACAATAACAACTCTGATTAAACTGTAGTATGGGTAGATAAATGGGTAGATAAAACCCTGAGCTCATGCTGCCAAAACTTGTAGGCAAAATGGTTAAATTTTGGCAGTGTGGTTTTGGCTTATAGAGGTAGAGATTTGGGAGATTTTAAGGGTTAGGATGGGAGTGGCTTGCTTCTGGGAGGTTTCCCATTCCTTCCATTGAAGCCTCTCCCCCCCCCCCAAAAAAAAAAAAAGGAGGAGAAAGAGAAGGTCAGAACAAAGGCAAAAGTATTCAGCCACATTCTTTCTGGTGATATGACAGCTTCACCAGATGGCACCTTCAGGCCTAAAGAATGTCAGCAGACTGAGTTGTGCCTTGGCATCAAATGTTGGTATTGTCTTAAGCCATCTCTGCTTAAGACACCTTTCAGTTCACTTGCTACTGAGAATCTGAATGTGGCTAATCAAATTTTCATAAAACTTTCCACTTTGTTTTCCAGTTTGTTCTTCTTCTGTCTCAGACCAAATAACAAGAAAAAAATAAGATAAAAAGAGAGGTCAACAGCAGGACATCTAACAACTGAAGATGAGATCACCTTGTACTTCTGTGCCTATGATGATACAAAGCCCCTTTATCTTGCTCTTCACAATTTCCTGGTGAGATACATACTTTAGAGGCAGAGGAGTGAGTATATGAGACTTTTAAAAAAACAGAGCTCTTTAAAAATAATATATTCAAAATATAGTTCCAATTAGGTGGATGAGGAAGTGAAAATATATTTTGAGGGGGGTGGAGCCTAGAAAAATACTTCCTGCTGAATGTAATCTAAAACTAGAACACCCTGAAGCATGGTATTTTAGCTTCAATAAAACAGAATGAATGAACACACACACACACAAAAGCACACGTGTGTCTCAAGTCCCTCTGTGAGGTAAGACAGCTTGAAACACATTACTTTATGAACACTGAGTAAAATGGCTTACCCTTTATTCAAAATACATCAGGTTATTTATTTACAATGCATTCGGTGTCAAGTAGAGGACATGGTACCTAAGAAAATTAACACATATACTACGGCATCTGAAGTGGACTACAGCCTATTTTCTCAAACATATAAGTTGTCATCCAAACACCACTCCCTTTTCACACTGAGGATGTTGCCTAGTCTGGCAATGAAACATCTACAAGAAAACAACAAGGCTCAGAGAGCACCAAGGACTTTACAGTTCAACCCTGAGCTACAAATATTCTCTTCAAGAGTTGTTATTGTTGTCGTTATTCTGCCTTCATATTTTTTCACTTTCCATTTTCAAGAAAATGGAGAAATAGAGGTAGAGGCTGAGGGAATTATACAGATTTATGGGTGGGGGGTAGGGGGGAGATAGAAGATAGAATGGTTCATTTAATAGTTCCGGACACAGGCAATCCAGTTCAGTTTTTTTTATTTCAGTCAGCAATTATCTAAGACCTTATCTCATTTATATGGTAATATCTTGTCTCATGTCAACTCAGGAAACAGAGCTTGCAAGCTAAGCAGAGCTGCCTTCTCTGACAGCCCTCTTGAATGTTCTGGCTGACTGAAAACCTACTATTCATGGATGTAGAAGTCTAGATAGGTTGATACTCTCCCCAAAGCACCAATTAGACTTGCCAATGAGGCAAGCTCAGTGATACTGTGAGGCACATAATATGCTCTAGAATCTATTACTTCTATAAATTAGACTTAGCTCTGTGTAACTTTCTGCTTTCTGAACTCAAAAACTTAATTTGAAAGAATAATTGCCCAGGGCCTATTCAGTGCTGTGATATGTTCCTTATTTGAAACCTTCACAGTCTTTACCTAGCAACTCTGTAATTTATATTTGGATTTCCAAAACCCTTTTATCAAAATCTCTCACCTGACATCCAGAATAAATTAAGTTTGTTTCTTCTTCATCCAACCCATCACTGTCTCCAAGCAGAGGTTCAGAATTTCAACAATCTCGGTAGAATGAAAAGATACAGACATAGGTATTATTAGGAAACTGAGGAAAATGCTATCTATGTCCTTGGAAGACCTCTCCTGTCATTTTTCATGTCATTATTTAATAGAATATGGGATCAGTTTCATGAGACCTGACAGAGGACTCACTGAAGGATTAAGCATGCACTAACTTCTAAAGTTAGTTACTTCTAAAAGTTAAAGTCCACAACTTTTTATGGGCAAGGGCCACACTTGGACTTTGAATCAATTAATTAAAAACATTTCATATAGTGCTGCCATGTATTTAATAGCTGCCTGTGTCTGTCATATTAATGGAATAGGAGCACATCAGATTGTGCCCCTCTTTTCCAAACTGAGCTGCAAGATAGAAGTGAAGAGTTCAGAACTTTTCAGAGTCAATCCTTCCCACTGCCCCATCCTGGTTAGACCATCCAAAAGGACACCATGGTCACTGTTATCAAAAGTTGCAGAGAAGACTAGCAGAACCAAAAGAGATGCACATTCATTTCTCAGCATGGATAATCGGATAATGTAACCAAAACGTTTCTGTCCCAGCATTGTTGGTCCCAAAAAGGATTAGTTCGGTTCTGCCCAGTGCGATTCCAATTACAAAGGACACGAGAATTCTTCAACACCATAACTCGTTTATTTCAGATGTCTATAACAAAGGAGGGCCCCTCTCTCAAAGGGAGGGGGCCTCGTGTCCCTCGGTCCAGCAGTTTTTATAGACATAAAGACTAATGTGATTTGGCAATTAGCACAATTTAGCAATTAGTGCATGCTCTGCTCTTACACGTATACATTATTCCTAATACTATGGAGCTGTCCACATGCTGATCATGCCATCCCGTCCCCCGGACCACAAGACCATCTCTGCCCCAGGCTCATTTCCATCCTAGATTCTACCATGGGGGTGTGATTTTTACTATGGTAATGAAGATGGTTCACTCTCGGACAGATCGACACAGGTATCTAACCTGTCTGGTATGTCTGGCATATCTCTACGGTCAAGGCTAGTTCAGTTAGCATACAGTTAAATGCTTCCGTTCTTTCCTTATCTTTAGGGCAGCAGCGACTGACTGAAACATTCTTAATCTTCATCTCGTACTCCCTTACAACATTCAGCACAGCTGCATTCAGACCTTTCTTCTTCTTCTGATGTTTCCTCACTCGATGCTCTCCCACACTCACATCCAGGCAGGTCAACATTCCAACCCCCCGCTGGGCCCCACAGCATGAGGCCTAATAGCAGAGTCAACTAAAACATGGGGTTCCCATTGCATGTTTGAGTATCTTCTAAAACATAGACTGGATAATAATTCTCCAAAACAGTGGAGAGATAAGGTCAGAATTGCCACTACCTAATGAGGAAAACACCACCCCATCTCAACTGTCTTAACAAAGCAGGCAGTGCATCATCCCATTGATCCAAGAATCTAATCCACATAACCATGGCTTCTGCAATCCTCTGTTAGAAACCACTGAGTCTGGCAATAAAGGCCCCTCAAGATAGACACCGTGATCCCCAGGGATAGTTGATCCCCCAGCTCCCATCTAGTGATATTCCAAAGTGTTGCTTTTTCTCACAGAAGTAAATGGTTGCATACAACTAAATTGGAAACAACACCACACAGAGGTTCAAAAGCTGCCTAACGCTGGATAACATTGCTTCTACACAGAAACTCCTGATGTAAGAAACATCTCACCTAAAAATCTATCTTCCATCGAGATCACCTATGAGGCATTTAGCTATTCTTGGGGAGGAGGGAAAAAAGGAAGACTTGCTCTGAAAAGGAATTTAGGAAATCCAACATATGTTCATAATAATCCAACTATAGACTTGGAACAGAAGGTGCAGGAAGCCATTTCATTTTTCTTCTATTAAGATGTTATAGTTTTTTTTTCTTTTGCTTGATTTTGGCATTGGCAGTAGCACTTCTGTAGTAGTTTTATTTAGTGTGCACTTATAATTAAGGTAAATCAAAATAATATGCAATATAAACTAATATCACAGTAAGACAATATAATTGATGTAAGACATTTCCTAATAGAATGTTAAAAAATTGAATAATTCTTCAGCAGACTTTCTTTATAGATTCTCCTGCTCAGTAATAAGAGTCCTTTTCAACAGTATATAGTGGTATAAAATGTGTAATTGTATATAATTTTATAACAATGGTATCAAATGTGCAATTACCATAAGCACATCAGAGTGTTGTAGTACTGTATTGCTTTCCATATTACTTTCTTGCTCTTTCTTAGAAATCAAGCAAAAGTACCAAACCATTCAAATGTATGACTTGTCAGTCTGTACCTCCTTGACTGAGATCTCCATACATGCCATTGTAAAAACATTTTCTGTGCTGAAATGTTGGTCACCTAAAAATAGTAGAATGTCTCAGATGTTCGAAAATTGTAAGTATGGAAGGAGCTGGGCTCAGATGCTGCAGCCCCACATCTTCCTTCCACTGGACCCCTATCAGTCAGGGTTCAGGCATGGGCATGGGACAGAGACAGCATTAGTTACTTTGGTTGATGACCTAAGTTGAGACCTGGATGGGAACAGTGCTGGTCCTTCTGAATGTTTCAGCAGCTCTCAATACCATTGGCCATGGTATCCTTTTAGACTTGCAGCAGGGACTGGAGACACTGCTCTGCATTGGTTCCGCTCTTTCCTCAGCAAGCAGTTCCAGTCAGTGGTAGTCTGGGTGGGAGGTGGGGGAGAGAAGTCAGCACCATGGTGGTTCTCTTGTGAGGTACCACAAGGGTCAACAGCCACAGTGCTGACTTCTCTCCCCCAGCGCTCTCCCCCTTTCTATTTCACATCTCCCTCGCTACTTAACATCTGAAGCTGCTGGTGGAGCTTATCCAACAATGATATGCTAGTGATACCCAATTGTACAGCACAACCCCAGGCCAGGGTAGAGATGCTGTTAAAGTCCTGTCCTAGTGCCTAGAGGCTGTGTGGGCCTAGATGGGAGAGAACAGGCTTAAATGAAACCCTAGCAAGACAGAGCTATTATTTGTAAATCTTCTATGTTCCCTCTTTGTCTGTGGATGGGGTTGCACTGCCCCTTAAGGAGTGGGCCCACCACTTGGGGGTCCTCCTGGACTCGTGGCTATTGCTAGATCAGCAGGTGAGGGCCATGGCCAGGGGAGCTTTTGCCCAATTTAGGCTGGTGTACCATTTGCAGCCTCTGTTGGTACAGAATTCAGTAAACTAGGTGTTCACAGGTGTGGACCATTGGGCACATATTGCCTATTAGTTTTAGAGTGCTATTCAAAGTGCTGGTCTTAACCTATAAAGTCCTTTATGGCATGGCACCTGGTTACCTGCAGGATTACATCTCATTAGAGTCAGCCTATCTACATTGATCCTGACAGGATAAGCATCTGGTTGTCCCCGGTTTTCAGAAGGTCAGGGGGGCAGCTGCCCAGAAGCACTGTTTTTTGATGGTGGGGTCAGCCCTCTGGAATGACCTGCCATTGGAGATTCATTTGTCCCCAAATTGTTGGCCTTCCAGAAAAAGTGGAAGACTGAGCTTTTCCAGATGGTTTTGGAGACCTGATGCCATGTACTGTGCTGGGTTTTATTGCCTTATGTCTATGTTGTTTTATTTTATTGTACTTCTTTGCCTTGTGAGCTGCCAAGAGTCTTGTGGTTGCAGCAACGTACAAGTTTGATTAATAAACAAATAATTCATATTTACCCAGGAGTAAAATGAAAATATGACTGAATGCAATTGCAGAGCACCATATGATCAGGAAATCTGAAGACAAGCCTTCTGATACTAAGAGCTCCCTAATTAAGGACAGATTAATGTAATTACATTTCTACTTCAATCCTTTCAGGTTCACAAGCATTTCCCATTGGCTTCCATGCTTATGAATTCAAATGGCAACATAGCGCTTTGATTTTGGATAATTTTTTTCCAACAGAATTAATTCTCTGTATTTAATTGGTAAAATGAAAAAAAAAAAAACTTTCTCCAATTTGGTTTGACTCTTGGAGACTAATGGACACACTGATGACATTTCTTTTTAGCAATCATATGGAAATGGATTATGACTGCCTCTTTCTGGGAGGTTTTTCAACTTCCAGTCTAGCCTACAGCTCTGAGATTTCCTGGAGCTCTCCTGTACAAGTGTTAACCAGATCTGATCCTGGTTAGCTTTTTCAAGATAAACCAATTACTTAATTACTAGGGCTATACTGTATGACCATGCTTCCTCAGTTCCCCTGGGACTACATCACTCAGGAGGCTCGTGAAATGGAGAAAGAAACAAGGGAGACCTCTGAGGGGAAAAAGTTTATGGTAATGGGATTCTTTAATTACCCTCATATTTGACTAGGTAAATGCACATTTACCTTACAGCAATGAGTTTAACTAAGTAATAATGCCAACAGATTTTAGTAGAAAAATATGACAGTATCTTAACTGACGGCTTCCAGAAACAAGATAAAAATGCCAATTACAGCAGGTGGTCAGTAAAACATCATTGGAAGTTAGTGAGAGAATGAAATTCCTGGCATTGGTGACTGCTATTGCTGTAGCACAGCGTCTGTGGAATGTTTTTGCCAGTCTTTGTGTGTATTTATATATCTGTTGAAAGCTATGAAAATCAGGCAAAAATCCCAAGTCCAGGGAAGCCAAGCTGAAAATGGAGGAATCAAAGAAACACAAAGAGATTGTCTAACAATTATAATAGAACAATGTTACAGTCCAAAGAACTGGAGATCTTGGCATCTGTGAATTAAGGTAAGAAAAAGATTCCTTTCAGTTGGATAGTAAGATGAATCATTGCTCTGTGAAAAACAATGGACACATCTTTTTAAACAACTTAGTTCCTGAATATGGCTTTCGGTAATTCATTCTCTCTCTCTCTCTCTCTCTCTCTCTCTCTCTCTCTCTCTCTCTCTCTCTCTCTCTCTCACACACACACACACACACACACACACACACACACACACACATTTTTCCCCTGATGACAGGGGGACCAGTGGATTTTTTTCACTATTTGTTGCATACTATTTTATCTAAAAGTAAAGTCTCCTTCTTCAAATTAATCTTAACTTCTCATGAACTTCATGGATACACCTGAGTCATTTTCTTGGCAATAATCCAGAAGTGGTTTGCCATTATCATCTTCCAGGTTTTTGTTTTTAATTGCATGGTCTATCTTATTGGTGGTCTCTAAAACCAAATAATAACTAGATCCAGCCCTGCTTAGCTTTTTGAGCTCAGCCAAAGTAGGTTAGAGCTGCCATCTAAGCAAGCAATTCATCTGGAGACTATTATTCATACCCAGTCCTTTCCAATAATAACAGCATTAGGCAAATTAAAGTCCTCTTCAGGCATTCATTCAATGATGCAAGAGGCTGTGGGAACATCTGGTGCTAGATTCATCAAGGTCCAGGACATGGTAACTGGATAAAACCAACACTAGCTATTGAAGCCCTCAGTTAAGGGGACTAGCTTCATACTAGTAGACTTTACAAAAAGGGGTTAAATGTTCTGGTCAGTCAAGAATAACTAATGCATGTTACAAATAAACAAACATAATGGCAAGCCATTGAACAGTTATTAAATAATAATTACCATTGAACAATGATTAGACTTTACAAAATGATTGCCTATTGGTTATCAAATAATGGCCAATGTTAACTCTCAAATGATGTAGGAATAATATAGAAGTTAGGCTGTTGGACTAGCACCAGGAAGACTCTGTTCAAATCCCCACTCTGCCAGGGAAGCTCATGGAACCACTCACTATCCCCCAGGTCAACCTACCATACAGAGTTATTGTTGTGAGGATACAGTTGGAAGATTGAGTGTTTTATATATATTACTTTGGATAACTGGAGGAAAGATGTGTTATAAGTGTTCCAGGAGGAGGGAATTAGGTGGGAAAGAAACTTGAGAACCCATAAGTATGCTTAGAAACCCCCAGTAACCAACTTTCCTGGGCTTCTCACATCTCTGGTAGTGCCACTGTTCTTAGGTCATGGTTCAAGAGCTACTTCTGGCATATGAAAGATTCAGGCTATTTGAACTGTCTGGAGAAATGATTGAGAAGAAGAGATAAACTGCAGTCACCACAGATTGATTAAAGACCTTTACCAAAACACAAAATGACATCTGGTAAAAGGTTTCTTAGTTTAAATGTCTTCGTTTTAAAAACTGCCCTACAAGTGTGGACTTTAAAGTTAAAATTCTTTTAAAGTAGATTTTCTTAGTGAAGACTTGGATGTTTATGTTTAAACCATGTTTCCTATATTAGAGGATGTGCCAAAAATGGTTTTGATCCTACATAATAACTTCATTGGAATAGTGTCTATGAAGGTTCTCAGTCATCCAGGTGGAATTGTCTGTAGCTTGAATCATGTCAACTGGATTTCTATTTTCTCAGTGGAAACGTTTCGCTCCTTATCCAAGGAGCTTCTTCAGTCTGAGCAAAGTTGGTAAGGGAATCCTAAATATGTTTCTAGGTAGCTGTGTGCCCCAGGTGTAAGGTCACACAGCTACCTAGAAACATATTTAGGATTCCCTTACCAACTTTGCTCAGACTGAAGAAGCTCCTTGGATAAGGAGCGAAACGTTTCCACTGAGAAAATAGAAATCCAGTTGACATGATTCAAGCTACATTCATTGGAGTAGCTTTGGCACTTTAACTGACATTGTACTTTAGTTGGATCCAAAATGTCATTTTCTTTGTTTCATTTAATTCACTTGGTAACAGCGCCCCCATCCTACTGTAAATTGCCATCAAATTGCCATTTTTAATATGAAATTATTAAATACATGAGTAGCAACCACCTTTGTTAATTATATTAATTTTAATTAAGTTTAAATTATACTAAATCAATGTCCTAGTTCCTTGTATCATTTCAAATGTAAAATTCGAACATACTATTCAGCATTCCAAAAACTGCACACTCCTAGTACCACTGATTGTAACAGAATAATCAATAAATGGTAAAACATTTTGTTGGAAGTGAATCACATACTGAAATACATGTGACTCTTTCTGAGAGCTTGCCACATTTCAGACAAGGGCAGCCTTTAATGCCTGTATTTTAAAGTAAGGTTGTCCTATTTCTGCTATGGCTTTTGAACAATTTGCATTATAGAATTGTTCCTAGGTAATGTTTTCCCCTGTCATAGCTAATAGCTGCTTCTTGTGTGTGAGCAGCTAGGAAAAATATCACCCAGGAAAGGATTCTCACCCCTTCAGGCCCTCCCGTTAGGCAGAATGAAGCAGCTGATATGGGCAGCTCTTTGGAGTTATTATGAAACAGAAGCAGACTATTAATTATTTAGCTGATTGCTAAATGCTGATTATTTAGAAAGCTTAGTTAACCCACCCAACCCCCCATTTTCTGCTTCAGATGTAAAAAATAATTTAGCCAACTTTAAATGATACACACTTAGTTTGTGTGACTCAGGCAGCGAAATATTATAGATACACCTGCACACTCACAGCTGTTGTGGCTCCAATGTTACACGTATAGAAAGCAGTCATAGAGTCTAAAAATGTTCTTGAGAGATCCAGTGTGACCCTAGTACTAATGGTCTTGAATTGGCCGTGAATATCACTTCAGTTGTGGGGCACACAAGTAACATTTTTCTCTACTTCTGTAACTACCATTCTGTTTTCACCTGCTTTTACGTTCCTGATATGTCTGAGGAAAACTGAAAATGAAAAACTCTCAGGACAGAAAGAGATAATACATTTTAAGAAAAAAAGAAGTAAAGTGAACATCTGTAGCATGACATGCTTGATAGACAATGTTTTCTTTTTAAATATGAAGAAAGATGCAACTGGCAAGCAGTTATCAATCTGGTGGATTGTGGTTTGTCCTTGCCAGTTTACTCCCCCATCACTTATTATTCTTTGGAAAATTATTTGTGGCCTCAGGGCCTGGATTTCAGCTCTGGGACCCAACCCTTGTTGCACCAATGGACCTGATCAGATTTAGTTCAACCCAATTCATTTACTTCTCTGTATCATTTACTTCTCTAGAGAGAAAGAAAAGTCACTGTCTTTAGCAACGGGAGAGGACCTTACTCTCTCCATCTCTGCTGATGAACCCCTCAGTGGGTACTACTTCTGTGTTAGTGGATGTTGTGTTGTGTTCCTTGCAAGGACAACCAGAGCAGCAGTGTTTTACAGATCTTAAGCTCACGGGCCCTGGCAGACTGTCAGCATTAACTAAATAAGCCCTGAGCATGAACTGAGGTGGCATTCAGAGTAACACCTTGTCTTCCTAATAGGAGTTGTTTACCTAGCTACAATATATTCCACCCCCATTACTACAGGAGAATGCTGATGCCAAGCTGCTCAGGTGCCACATCACAAGCAGCCTGCCTTTCTTTTAGACATTAATCCCCACTTTGGGATCTGCCACTGAATACTCCAAACTGTCATTCTTGGAAGGGCGGTTGGTTGTGTAATCAGTCAGAGGGAATCATTAAACAGAAGACAACAAAAGCAAACTTTAAATGAGGTACTAAATGAAAGGAAGGGAAAGAATCCATCAAAACGTCAGGGTTAATGTTTTCATAAAATCAACCAGGGGCTTAGAACTATTAAACTAAACAAGCAAACAAAGTTTTAAATTGTTTGCACAAAGTTTTACCCTAGATAGTCAGGAAGTAGCTGGCTGGGTTACATTCTCAAAGTCTTAGATACTCTATCAAGCAGCAGCAATCTTATATCAGGTAGTCATTTGATGTAATGCAGATTCAGAAACACAACGTGATGTGAATCTATGACATGCTTTGCTTACTAATGTGGTTTGCAGTTGTCCCAGAAGAAAAGAAAGCAAAGAAAGCTGGAGGAATAGAATAATCTTTTTATTGCTGAAATAGAGAAGCCCACAAAAGGACACAATGTGTGAATTTTATTAGAGCATGACATAAAAGTACAGAAATTTCAGGGGTGTGGTGCTTTCTCAAAGTTTTACTCAAAAAGAGGTCATTGAAAATGTATGGTATTCTGTGACATATTTACACATATATACATGAGATAAAAGGTCACGGCATTAACACCATAGCTTCCCATAAGATTTCTAGAATTTCCTGCAGAAAGCTAAGTCATCTGTCTCCTTCTCTTCTCTCTTCCAACCAAGTCTGTCTTCTGAATACATTAATGACTCGTTCGCTTTCTCCTCTTCCCCATCCTTTTCGAAGGAGGAAGGAAGAAAAAAGTGTCTTCTCTTCTTTCCATCCATCAAGTCCTGCCCAGCTCATATTTCAAAGGCATTGCCAGAAAATTACCAGTCATCAGCTGCATTTGTCAGCCACTGAGATGCACTCACAACTATCCTCTGCCCCTTTCTCAGACATTGAAGTGCTACCTCAGAGCAGGCCCACCGCTATTGCAACTAGTACTGTGCTATTATGCATTTCTTACCATTCCCATTTAATATGGGGGAAAGGCAATCATCCTTCAGTTCTTTCACAGAAGAAAAAAAGCAGTGAAATTTTCTCAGAAATTAGTGAGAGGGAGACAATATATATGTATTATGTCTTTCATTATACAATCACCTCTCCAGCAGCCTGCAACCTTCCCAGCTTCCCATGTTTCAGTTAAATCCTGAGGCGAGAAATAAAACAATGCTTCCCATAGGTTTGTTGCATCACAAAGCCTGAGTAACCACCAAGCAACAGTAAGGATGTGTGACAGATACTTTGGGACAATTTGTTTTTCTACCAACTTTGCTCTTGCTTTAGCAGATCTCCCAGTTGCTAGGAGTATGCAGACCTTTGCTCAGCCAGCACTTCAGTTCAACTATATTCGGTTCAACCATATTAAGGAAGAAATACAGAAAACTATATCAAGAAACCCAGTCTTAATCCTTCTTGTCAGTTCCATAATACTGTAAAAAAACTGCCCCTGTTTATCAGCTCCATTAGTCAGTGAACTTACCTTAATTCTTCTAGTTAGTTTTACGATCCCTATAAGAATTGCCTGGTTTGATTTTCCCTCTTATACAGTATAAGCAGTGGCTCACACTACCCAGGTATTTTAATACTATGCTATCTGGTATTACTGCATTGCTTTCAGTGCATTTATCAACTGATTTATGTATGTTCTGCTCTGAAATATTCCCAGGCATCAATGTCAGACTGAGTGGTCTTTAATTCCCTGGGGCCTCCTTATTCCTCTTTCTAAAGATAGAGACAACATCCATCATTTTTTAGTCATCCAGCACTTCACCCATTATCCACTGTTCTGCAAAAGGCTCGACTTCATGTCCCACTTACCATGGTGCAAAGATGCTTTGCTAACCATTTTTAAGGGATGTATCCTCTTGATGTTGTCTCTTGTCATCCACATCTCATTGTGGAGGGAGCCTGAAGTTAGATTTAGTTGTCCCATTGTTAAAGCCATGTTTTCCCTCTTCTCCCACAATTCTTGTCACATAGACAATCTACAGTACCTTGATAACAAAGCTGGCAATGATGCGGTCAGGATCAGGGATCTACCCAGCTCCTCTTGGCCACCCCATCCATTACCTGGGCACTGCCTTCTATGGCTATTTTCTCTCTTGGGCTGCAAGAGACATTGGACACCCAGCTTGACCAGCCTTTTTGTTACTGATGTCATGGGAATACCAAACTCCTGAAGACTGGCATTTTCTGAATACCTATGTATTAAATCTGTAAGAACAGTACCACTTGCCTGCCCTGTGAAGGGCAGTAAAGCTTAGCCACAGAGGCAGCATGAACTGAATCAACATACTTTGGACAGGAGGAATGCTTTGTAATGTGGCCATAAGGAAGTGTCCTTTGGACAATACATAAAGGTTCAACCTGACCTTCTGCCAGTTCCTACAGTTGCCTAGGATGCAAATCACCTGGCCCTGCTGACCTGAACTCATTCAACTTAAATAAGGAACACATAACCTCTTTTTGGAGAAGAGTGAGACAACATAGGAGCCAAGCCAGTCTGCTTTTCTTTTTCATTTGTTTGCATGTTTAGGGTTTAAGGCCTGTGAAATAATTGATGCTATCATAGGTTTTATTTATTTGTTCAACTTATATCACCTCAAGCCCAGCACGTCGCATGATGTGTTCTGCGTACAGGTTGAATAGGTAGGGTGAGAGTATACAGCCCTGCCGTACTCCTTTCCCAAACTTAAACCAGTCCGTTGTTCCGTGCTCTGTTCTTACCGTTGCTACTTGGTCGTTATACAGATTCCTCAGGAGGCAGACAAGATGACTTGGTATCCCCATACCACCAAGAACTTGCCACAATTTGTTATGATCCACACAGTCGAAGGCTTTAGAATAGTCAATAAAACAAAAATAGATGTTTTTCTGAAACTCCCTGGCTTTCTCCATTATCCAGCGGATATTGGCAATTTGGTCTCTAGTTCCTCTGCCTTTTCTAAACCCAGATTGTACATCTGGCAATTCTCGCTCCATGAATTGCTGGAGTCTACCTTGCAAGATCTTGAGCATTACCTTACTGGCATGTGAAATAAGTGCCACTGTTCGATAGTTTGAACATTCTTTAGTGCTTCCCTTTTTTGGCATGGGGATATAAGTTGATTTTTTCCAATCTGATGGCCATTCTTGTGTTTTCCAAATTTGCTGGCATATGGCATGCATCACCTTGATAGCATCATCTTGCAAGATTTTAAACAGTTCAGCTGGGATACCGTTGTCTCCTGCTGCCTTGTTATTAGCAATGCTTCTTAAGGCCCATTCAACCTCACTCTTCAGGATGTCTGGCTCTAACTCACTGACCACACCGTCAAAGCTATCTCCAATATTATTATCCTTCCTATATAAATCTTCCGTATATTCTTGCCACCTTTTCTTGATCTCTTCTGCTTCTGTTAGGCCCTTACCATCTTTGTTTTTGATCATACCCATTTTTGCCTGGAATTTACCTCCGATGTTTCTAATTTTCTGGAAGAGGTCTCTTGTCCTTCCTATCCTATTGTCTTCTTCCACTTCCGCACATTGCTTGTTTAAAAATAATTCCTTATCTCTTCTGGCTAACCTCTGGAATTTTGCATTTAATTGGGCATATCTCCCCCTATCACTGTTGCCTTTTGCTTTCCTTCTTTCTTGGGCTACTTCCAGTGTCTCAGCAGACAGCCATCTTGCCTTCTTGGTTTTCTTTTTCTTTGGGACGTTTTTTGTTGCCGCCTCCTGAACAATGTTGCGAACTTCTGTCCATAGTTCTTCCGGGACCCTATCTACTAAATCTAGTCCCTTAAATCTATTCTTCATCTCCACTGCATATTCCTTAGGAATATTAGTGAGCTCATATCTAACTGATCTGTGGGTCTTTCCTATTCTCCTTAGTCTGATTCTAAATTTTGCAATAAGAAGTTCGTGATCTGAACTACAGTCAGCGCCAGGTCTTGTTTTTACCGACTGTATAGATGTCTGCCACCTTTGGCTGCAAAGGATGTAGTCAATCTGATTTCGGTGTCGACCATCTGGTGAAGTCCATGTATAAAGTCGTCTTTTAGGTTGTTGGAAGAGAGTGTTTGTTATGCACAGTGAGTTGTCTTGGCAAAATTCTATCAGCCTATGTCCTGCTTCATTTTGTTCTCCCAGACCATGCTTGCCTGTAATTCCAGGTGTCGTCTGACTACCCACCTTAGCATTCCAGTCTCCTGTAATGAAAATAACATCTCTTTTTGGCGTATTATCCAGTAGGTGCTGCAGATCCTCATAGAACTGATCTGCTTCTTCAGCATCTGTGGTTGGGGTGTATATTTGGATCACTGTGATGTTAAATGGCTTACCCTGAATTCGAATTGAGATCATTCTATCGTTTTTTGGATTGTATCCAAGCACTGCTTTAGCCACTTTATTATTAATTATGAAGGCTACTCCATTTCTTCTGTGGTCCTCTTGTCCACAGTAGTAGATCTGGTGGTCATCTGATGTGAAGTGGCCCATTCCAGTCCATTTCAGTTCACTGACACCTACAATGTCTATATTTAATCTTGACATCTCACCAATAACCACATCCAATTTGCCCTGGCTCATAGATCTTACATTCCAGGTTCCTATGGTGTGTTGATCTTTAGAACATCGGATTCGTCGTTCACCACCAGCACCGTCGGCCGCTAGCCGTCCTTTCGGCTTTGAGCTAGCTGCGTCATCACATCTGGGGCTAGTTGAACGTATCCTCTGTTCCTCCCCAGTAGCATTTTGACCATCTTCCGACCTGGGAGTCCCATCTTCCGATGGTATACCGACATATCTCTGGTTGTACTGATCCATTTAGTTTTCACGGCAATAGTATGTAATATTTTTATTTAAATATGGATTAATTTGGATTTTTAGATCATTGTTCAGTAAGACTGCCAGTGTCCAGGGAAGAGATAAAAACCCCATGAAAATGGAACAGTAAAAAAATAAATAAACCTCAGCATAAGCATTTAGCAGAACAGATGGTATCTCATCAGTTGATACATGTTCTTGAAAGAAACACTCAAGGTATCTTCACCTGGTCCAAATGCTATGCAGTTGATGCCAGGGACAGTGCCCTGGAAAGGGCAATCCAGAAATTGGATGCCAGGACTAAAAAGGACCATTTTCTGGTCACCACCCACCTAAATTCAGGTGGTTGGAGGAACATGGTAGAGAACCTCATATCTGAGTAGCTAATGTATAGAAAAGGCATCTTTAAGTGCCCAGATCCCATGTTGAATGGCAAACTAAGCAGTAATTCATTAAACACAGCTTGTTTCATTTCTGTGGACTTCTTGAACTAATTTACTGAAACTTGGATGAAGCAACAGCATTAGAGGGCACTTGCTTCAATCATTCAGTGAGGAAGATACTCTGTGTCAAGTGTACCGAAGTGCACTTGAACTCTTGATAAAAACATGTTAGTCATCCTTGTCTTGAATAAAGTAATGAAGAATCATATGGCAACTATCGAATAATTTCCCATTAAGTTTCCTATGAGCACAGCTATTCAGTGCTAGTCTAAGGCTCAGCCTTTGGGGTTGGGGAGTAATGTTAGATGGAGACAGCCAATTCTGCATCTGCAGACACTCTACATGCCTTCTCTGGTTCTGTACTTCTTCCTGGTTTTCTGTAGAGCTCCAGATGATGAACTAAGCCAAAACATGACTAGAGCATACATGGTGTAAGACTTACCTTGAGGCTGTTCAGATAGGCATTCAGTTACAGCTACTGCATGATTGTGAAGGATACAAAGAAACATGGTTTCCATTGCAGCCGCATGTAGCAGTCCAGCATAAACCTTAGAGGTTCCAAACCCACTGCTGGATCTTCAGCAACCTGCTGTGATAGTTTTCATGACCTGAGAAAGTGAACAAGGTGGTTGCAGCTGTGCAGCCTATCACATATCCTCTTGACCCCTGCACATTTTTGCTTATTTGAGGTAGTTGAGGGGAATTAATTGTTGCATCCAGGAACTTCTGAACACATCTTTATGTGATGAGTAGTGCCGCTGGCCTTAATGGAGGCAATGATTCACCCACCTCTGAAGAAACCATCCCTAAATTCAGCGATTTTGCTAATTATCACCTAATCAGAAATACTGCCAGGTCATAAAGGTGATTGAGGAGCTCTGTTCAGTTGCAGATATCCTTGGAAAAGACTAATTATCTCAGTTCCTTCCAGGAGTCACAGTTATCCCTTTGTCACCTCATCAATAAGCTACATGCAAGAACTTTGCTCTATACCAGGGCTTTCCAAAGTTTTTCCCATGGCGACACACCAACCGGCGTTGGTGTGTCGCCGCGGGAAAACCCGGAAGTGTGGCAGCGCGCAAAAACCCAGAAGCGCTGCTGCTGCTTTCGGGTTTTGCGCGCTGCAGTTGGTGTATTGCCACGGGAAAACCCAGAAGCGCTGATGATGATCAGCACTTCCGGGTTGTGTGGTGACACACCAGACTGTGTGTGGCGACACACTTTTGTGTCGCGACACACAGTTTGGAAAGCTCTGCTCTATACCTATGAGAGTTTCTCCAACAGTTGTTCTCCCTTAAGGAGAAAAAAATGAGAATGGCTGAGAGAAAAAATGCAGAACAGTTTCAGACCGCATTTTCCCATTATGTCAGTCCTAAGGGTTGTGTAGTTAAGAGTTCTGTGGTTTAGATTTATGAGATACAAAGCACCACATCTTGCTCCCACTTCTGCTAGATACCAATTGCACTAAATTGCTATTTGTGGAGCTTTCTGAGGGTAGCTTGGGCTCCTGTATCAGGCAGAGACATTCCTCCTTCCCCACCTTTAGCAGAACTCTTTTCTGAATTCAAAGCTGGTGGGAGCCAACCACAATCATAATAGCAGAGCAATTTCAGCAGAACCCATACCATAATGATAAAGTCTGAGATTCAGACTACTAATCAATTTTTTTTTCTCCCCTGGGTATGATTATGCCTGTAAATCTTTTCAAACTGCCTCATTGACAATGCCTTCACAACATGGAAAAAAGAGATCTTTTGTGTACTTCTGAACACGATTTTCCTTTTTAAAAATCTAAAGAAACCCCAAACAAACAAATCCCCATTGGCATCCTTTGCATCAATTTTGCTGCCACCTAGAAATCAGGGAACATGAGATGATGGCTCTCAGCACGGGAACTTTGCCCAGTGGCACAAAGCTACTGCAGGAGGTAAGAGGAGCAAGACTGGTAGCTGTAAGGAAGTATCTAGGTTGCTCTAAACATGTATTAGCGAACAGTCAGCTCTAAAATGTTAACTTGCTATTAAGAGGAAATAGATAGTATGTGGAGAATTGACTGCACAGACCTCTGAGTTACACAAAACCAGAAAAGTGTCTTTCGTCAACTTAAAGACTATGTTGACATGTTTGGAATGAATATACTCAGATGAAGGAATACTGTGCCTATACCTACAGGATGGGTGGAATAATTAGGGAAAAGAAAACTGGGAACTATACTTATGGGCAGCAGCCACTTATAAAACAGTTGTCTGTTGTGACAAAAGCATTGCTGAGCTGATCAATATGTTCTTGAGAAATAAGGTTAAGTGAGGATAATACTGAACTTTGGTTAAGGAAGGCCTTCCATTTCTGAGGTCAGATTTCTCTCCATTTCTTCTTTTGTGTAAGGACTGATTGGTTTGCTCTATGTGAAGAGCAACAGGGCATTGCTAATAGATCGCACATCTCTATCAGCCCCATTGTCTCATTTGATAGCCTAAAAGCCCAACTCTAACTCTCTGCTATCTCATAAAAAATCTGCAAGAGTTCATGCAAGGCCAACCAAATCAGTCAGGCTTCAGTGTGTTTACATAATATCTCACAAGATTTTCAGCATGATCAGGCAAGATTTTGTGAGATATTATACAAGAGCTCATAAATGTCAATATCTTGCAAGGTTTTGGAGAAATTTGGAGGGATTATTTATTTTCAACCCAGCAGAGCATCGGAACAAAATAATGTAAGGAAGTTTAAGACTCCAAGTATATCTGCTCTTACTGTTTATGCTGCTCCTGTCCTGTGCGCATGCTGGCTTGATCCTAACCAAGTTAACAAAATCCTGTCAGGACTGAAGGGACCTCCTTGTCCAGCCTGATGAGAGTATAACTCTCAAAATTCCCACCCAGCATAGGGACTATAGTTCCAGCAGTTGGGGCCATAGGTAGTCCTCGACTTACGATAACAATTGGGACTGGAACTTCTGTCACTAAGCAAGGCAGTTGTTAAGTGAGTCATGCCCCATTTTACATCCTTTTTTGCCATGGCTGTTAAGTGAATCACATGGTCGTTAAGTGAATCTGGCTTCCCCCATTGACTTTGCTTGTCGGAAGCCGGCTGGGAAGGTTGCAAATGGCGATCACGTGACCCCGGGACTCTGCAAACATTGTAAATACATGCTGGTTGCCATGTGCCTGAATTTTGATCACGTGACCACAGCGGCACTGCTACGGTCCTAAGTGTGAGGAACAGTAATAAATAACTTTTTTCAGTGCCATCAAAACTTCGAATGGTTGTAAGTTGAGGACTACCTGTATACCCCTAAATGAGGAAAACCGTTGCAATGCTCACCGAAGAAGATGGAGCCAGAATTTTACTCACTTTAAGGCAGGTTTTGCTTGTTTCCTTAGGCCAGGTATCCAGTTGTTTGATGTTTGTACAGAGATCATTAAAGCCTTTGATCTAGTACTTCTCACAGCTAACTTTTTTTCTTTAACGTAAAACAACCTTCATATCCTCATTAGTTTGAATAACTTTTCATAACTCAGCCCTCTCTTTCCCCCTTCCTCACTCTTTCTTCACCTCAATCACAGAATTCATCCAACATCAAATAGGGAAATCATTTCATCTTGCTCCAGGGGAGACAGGTCAATATCAAGAATTCTTTATAAAGGGAAGGCATTGCTTTGATTTGAAAAACAACTGGAGGTAAGATACATTGTTCCTACAATGGCCAGATATCTCTATGTCCTCTTCAGGCCCACAGTAAATGGGCAAATTTTCAATGGCCAAAGGATATGCATAATATTTGTGAGGCGGTAAGTCCAAGAGTAGATGGGGCCATATTATACATGAGGGCAAGACATTTTTCTGATTTATTTTTTTGGAAGATTGTCCCTCCCTCCCTTCCTTCCTCTGTGATATGCCTATTTTAGGGCTTGTGTTATAGCTTTTATGTATAGTACTTTCTCACTGCTTCAGATGGTGAGACGTTCCAGGGAAACATCACTTATTTAGCTTCCTTTAAAATGAGTCATGAGAGATTTATGATATTGTGTACTATTTGAGTTTCTTTACCCAAACATGCAGATTTCTCTCTCTGTTATCAGTCTGTTCACACTTGGAAGTGCAATGTATTGGTTCTCTTACCCCTGCTTCCTAACTTGGAGGGCAAAAAGATTGATGAGTCATCTGCAATCCACTCATAGCCATCTCGAACCAATTTTGCAATAGATTTTCAGAGAACATTTGCAATCATTCAAACCCAATCAACTCTTTCCTGTCCAAATTCCCAAACTTGCATTTATATTTTTACCTTCATGAGGAACATGTTATATGACAGAATTTAGTGACCCAGCAGAACTTAATGGGGTAAAACTGATGATCACCCTAAAGAAAATATTAAAGGTACAAATAAATTTTAAATAGAGAAATAGCTAATTTTTATTATATTTATGTGTAAAATCCTCAGAAGGTGATATTGAACTCTTTGTTAATATTGCTTTCCCTGTTTCCTCCAAAATGTGATGCAAAATAAAGCATGTGCTTCCACAACAGAGGTGTTAGCTATTTCTCTGTGCTTCATACTTTTCTACATATGAACGAATGTAAAGGTTCTGCATTGCTGGTCACCCAATTTGAGTTATCGAACCAAGAGTAATTTCTACAGCCTGAAAGACACCTCAAAAATGTACAAAAACACTAAACCTCTCTAGCAGCAAGTGTCATGCTGGACAAGGGGAGAATAACAATCAGAATGGGATAAAAATGGGGAAGGAAAAAAATAGGAAGCTTATGAGAAAAGTGAGATTACTGCCTTGAGAATGAGAAAGAACCTAATTCAAATATTAATGGAAAGCACAACAGTGTAAAAAGAGTTGTGACAAGGGAGTAAAATTTTGTTGTTGTTTCCTACTAATCAAAAATCTTAGGTATGATTAAGAGAATAATAGAATAAGTATATATATATAGAAACATAAAAATGAAAGAAAGGAACTAATGAACTAAAAATAGATAAAAAAGCTAAGGGAGGGATTTTGTGGATTAAGAGATATGTAGTAGTGGGAGAGGAGTATGGGAGGTAAGAAGGTAGGAAGGAAAAAGAAAGTAGAAATAGATAAATAGAATTGAAAGATCGGATTATATAAAAGACTAGAAAATAAAAATTTATAAGTTATAAGACTATGAAAATATGCAATTGATGAAATGCCTAAGTGTAAATGGGATATGTTTTATGTAAAATGTAAATGTCTGTGTTATATGTTAAATGTAAATAAAGTTTATTTTTTAATAAAAAAAAAAATCTTAGGTATGATTCACATGTACTTGAAAATGGAACCAAAGTTCTACAGCAACGTAATCAGTATGAATAGATTCCTTGTATATTAATCAATTTTAGGGATTGCTAAGTGGCAGAACAAAAGTTTGCAGTGGTGTGGAAAAACTGTTAACTGTTTGGTACCTCTTGCATATCAAAGTTGTCCTCCTATATTTCAAAGAATGTACCTGTAGCTTCTTCATACTTTGAAGGACACCTTCAAAGGATACCTTTGTTCCTTATCAGATAGTGGTATCAGTTGAAATTCCGGCTTACTTTCAATATGCACTTGTTTTGAAACAGCATCCAATATAGGACCTATGTAATCCTGAAATGCTCATTCTTGCCTATTTGGGTGAAGGAGACTAGTAACTCACTGTAACCTACTAGCTTTGGGATTAAATGATTTTTCTACCACAATGTAGACAAGTTACTGTTCTGAGGTCTTTGCCATTTTCTCTTTTATAAGGAAGATCCATTTTCTGGCTTGCAGGGGAAATCCAGGGGATCTAATCCATGGGCTGTTATGTGAATGGCCCCTTCCAATTCTCTGATTCTAAAGAAGTGCCAAGGACGGAAACATTGCTTCACTACATCATAGGCCAAGCTTTGCCTAATTATTAGATTCTACTTCAGCATTTGACTGCCAGAGTTCAGAAGCAGGGCATTCTTTGTATTTGCAATTCATTGGTATTTTAAGTGTTTAAGTGTTTTCATAGAAAGGTTCCATGCCAAATAGCCAGTGATAGACTGGTCTTGCAAATGGTTTCAAATGTTTTAGTCACACCTTTTTTTCTTGGAGTTAAGGTTAGGGTTAGGGCTGGGTAACAGTGTATTGTGTTATAAGAGTGCCAGTGTATCAGTGTGATGTAAAAGTATAAATCACCTTTCTTTTCAGGTGCATTGAACCCTAGAGTTTTTCAGCTACACTTTAATGCATGGTCAAGTGGAGTAAATAGATAGCAATACATTAAATTTGAACCCATGTTCATTCCACAGAGTGCCAAAGGAATACTGACAGGAGAACCTTAATATATTGCAGGGAGCAAGGGCTATTTAATCTCATGAGTCAATCTAAATGTAAGTAGAGTGGAACTTTGAGCTCTATTCTTCTAATAAGGCAAGTAAATCAACTCTGAGAAACCAATTATAGCCATATAACTGCAGGCATTATAATCTGAGTTCCCAGCAAGTCAACCCATAGGATTTGATTTTAGGATGTCTCAGGGGAGGACATTGGGCATAAAAGAAACTACAGAATGGTTTGGAGAAGTCCAAATTTTGGAAGAAAATCACAGCATACCGATGGGACATGTAGAATACAGAAAATAAAGGAGTAGGTAAATTGCCAATGCAGCTCATTTGGGAGGACCAATTATAAATAACCAAATTTGACCTAGACATCTTAATGGAAAATGTTGGAGTATAAACCCAACCTTTATACTATAGCTAATGGTGAGAGATGCTGAGTCCTGTAGCTCAGCAACATCTAGACAATAAAACTAAGGCATTCCTAGTCTGTATAATAATATTAGGGCTACTTGATGTTGACAATTATGATGATTCACCCAGACTACAAAATCCAGATGACCCACTAGATGATAGCAAAACTTGGAGTATAAACCCAATCAAACCCAACATCTCAAATGTCTAGGACGAGAACACTACTGTGGAATATTGAGCAAAACTGAATGTCATGAGAACAGATTTCTGCTCAGATGATGAGACCTTCCACTCGTGTTCTTCAGCCTCTTAAAAATTGCTTGAAATTTCCCACAAATCTATGAGGTAGATTCCAAGAGTGAAGCAAGAAAGGGGAAGTGACCCTTCATAATGTATCAGTAGGAAAAGTTAAGCCAGGGCTTTCCAAAGTTTTCCCATGGCGACACACCAACATCAGTGCACAAGAAAACCCAGAAGTGCTGCTGCTGTGGCAGCGCACAAAAACCCGGAAGTGCCGCCGCCACTTTTGGGTTTTGCACGCCGCCGCTGTTGCGGCGCTTCTGGGTTTTCTCGTGCGCCGCCGTTGGTGTGTCGCCACGGGAAAACTTTGGAAAGCCCTGGCTTAACTTTTCCTACTGATACATTATGAAGGGTCACTTTCCCTTTCTTGCTTCACTCTTGGAATCTACCTCATAGCTGTTGCGGCGGCAGGCCATTGGCGCTTCCGGGTTTTGACACTACACACTTGGGCCCCACAGGCGACACACTTTTGTGTCGCGACACACAGTTTGGAAAGCTGTGAGTTAAGCTATTCTAAAGCACTTCTTACTTTCCCCTACTTTTGAACAGTCAGCAGGAAGTACAGGAAACAGACCATCCACAAGGAAAAAAAAGAACGTTATCATCCTTCCCCACCAGCAATCCTGATATAATGAATTTGTTCTTACATGCTATTGATAGCAGTAGGATAACAGAAGTCTAGTGATTAGAATCACTTGGAGAGGGGAAAAGGTTTTAATAGTCAAGATGGTTATTTCTTTGCTGTTAATAGGACAGGGAGTCCTTGCTTAATGACCCTAACTGGGACTGGAATTTCCATCACTAAACAATGTGGTCGTTAGGCAAAACATCACATGACCACACTGCTTAGCGATGGCAGTTTCAGTAGTTCCAGTTGTGGTCGTTAGGCCAGGACCTCACGCTTCTCCTGCCCTGCTGCACTCGCCACCGCTTCAACTCTCCCCACCTGCCTATCTCCCCCCCACATTTCTGTCCTTTTGGCCATCCTCAGGAAGGCCGTGTGTGGCCAGCAGCTGCCTTGTGAACAGCCAGGCCGGGCATGCCTCACCAGCAGCAGGAGGAAGAAGACAACGAAGGTCAGCTAGGGGTGGTAGGGGTGGCGGACGGCAGGGTGCAGGGCGGCAGGGGCAGCAAAGGGCAGGGAGGCAGGGCAGCCAAAAGGGCAGAGATGGGGGAGATAGGCAGGTGGGGCAATTGAACTGCATCCTGCGGTTGTAAATGTGGGTGAGCTGCCAAGCGCCCAAATTTTGATTGTTGAAACAATACAGTCGGGCGTACCCTGGAAACGGTGAACTGCACCAGCTAATCCTTCTAACACCAGATCAAACCACAGCTCTGGACACGAAATCATCATCATCAGCATTTAGGTTTCAAGTCTTTCATATGAGAAGGTGGTATGATGCCCATTCAACTTCCATTCATAAGTATGTTGGGACCTTTTTGCATATATACATTATTGTATTTTTGTTATATCTACTTGTAAAACACCTAGAAGGACCAGACTCAGGCAGGTATGAAGACCTGATCGGTATCCAGTGGAGCTCTATATCCAGTAGTATAGTAATAAAAGAATTACTTTGCCAATTTGATCAAGGACTATTACTTTCATACCCACTTGACACTCAGACAGAAAACACACACAAACACACACAGACTGAGAAACTTGTATTCTTTACTTCTTATCATATAATTTGTAGCAGCAGTTGAGGCTGGGAGATGTCCTCTGCAAAACTATGTTATGCTGGCTGTGCAATCTATTAATGTATTTAAATGTAATTATTTGCACTCTTGTTGGTTTTTAAGCTAGTAGATTTAAAGACAACCTGTAATATTTGTCCCACAGATATAGAGATTCGTGAGACCATTACTGTATGTAAACAGCCAAATGCAAGCTTTTCCATTATCAGTGGCAAAAGCTGTCCCCTCATTGGATCATAGGACGGCTCTTAGAAAATCAAAACAATTCCACCCAAATGTATATTGGAATATATTGGTTCTAAAGTGAAGAAAGTTTAGCTGCTAGAATTCTTATTAACACCAACTCATTCAACTCAATAAATCTTGCTAAAGAGAACTTTTTGAGAATCATGTTTAGGAAGAATCATCATCAGTGACATATTACTGCCTGCCTCTGCTACCCCCCGCCCATCAAACTAGCTGCTCCTAAACCTTGCCATCTCTCCCCAAGTCCAAGGATCCCATTTAACTCCCAAATGGAAACCACTCTTAGACCAGCTAGGTTGTCAAAATCCTTGGCTTACTCCTGCTTATCTATTCAGCTGTACCACAGATCCAATCAAGCCAGCTGCTCCTCCCACTATACATACTACAACACACACACACACACAGTTCCATACCCGTTCTCACTGGGACTTAGCATAAAAACCACCTTCTCTACACCAAATACAGGCTAGGATGACTGTAGCGTGTGCACACACGCACACAGGGTATCATACCCATGGGAAAGACAAAACCATCTACTTCAGTCAAGTCCAGTCTGAAAAGAATATCCACCACAATCCTTCTAAGCCACAGATTAAAAGTTCCAATCTTCTCAATGTCAAATTGTTCTTATGCCAAAGATATAGACAAAATGAAAGGCATTACAGTACAGGTAGTTGAAACAGACAGCTGATAATCCACTTCATTGAGGTCCTGATGACATAATGTGAGGGAGGCAAGATGGACACTGCCTAGAGTGTTGGGTTCAGAAGCTGCAGGACTCAGGCTGGCACCCAGGTCAGCCTTTGGCCAATCCTGCTCCTGCCACAGCTTACTCATAGCATCTAATCACCCTAGTCTTTCAGCACACTGAGATTGGGTGTCAGGATGACCAATACCAAACAGTCAATAGAAGAAACTGTAGGAACCATTGCTGCTGTGAAAATAGGTATCTACCTCTGCTGCACAAGCTCTTGGTGCCCCTGCCACTTAGCAACCTAGAGTTTAGCAGCTGACTGGTAACTGATGGCACCTCCTGGCAAATGTGTGCTATTGCACAACAGCTGAGCAGTGGCTTTGCTGTTGTTGCCTCTGAATAGCTGATCCACAGGACTGGCAAGACAGCTTTATTTCTGGCATCTTCTCCAGCTCCCAGACCATTTCTGATGGTCTCAGCTGCTCCTGGAGCCTGGTCCCTGCCCCAGGGCCACTCCTCTCCAGCTGCTTTGGAGGTTCTGTTCATTCTAGCCTCTACCATTACCACTGTCAAACTTTGTAACTGCTGCCAATGGTTATACTGGCCCCAGAATATTATCCAGTCCTTTCTCAATCCTCATCTTTATTCACCAACCCTCTCAAACATACTGAACCATTCAGATTCTAAAGCCCATCAGAAACCTCCATCTTGCCTCTCATCAATGTTTGTGCCCAGATTCTTCAGTCCTTTCTCTCTGTAATATGGAAGAGGCACAAGGACCCTTTGCATATGCCTATATCAATAATGGAATAGTCTGCTCTCAAATCCCCTTCATGGATCACTGCCTTGTTGTGGCGAAGGGGCTTGCGTAACTCAATGAAGTCAGGTCAAGAAGAACAGGTCATGATGGAGAGTTCTGACAAAACGTGGTCCACTGGAGGAGGGAATGGCAAACCACTCCAGTATCCTTGCCAAGAAAACCCATGGACAGTATCAAAAGGCTAAAAGATATGACGCCGGAAGATGAGCCCCTCAGGTCGGAAGGTGTCCAAAATGCTACTGGGGAAGAGCGGAGGGCAATTCCGAGTAGCTCCAGAAAGTGTGAAACGGCTGGGCCAAAGCCGAAAGGACGCTCAGTTGTGGATGTGTCTGGAAGTGGAAGGAAAGTCCGATGCTGTAAAGAACAATATTGCATAGGAACCTGGAATGTAAGAACTATGAATCAAGGTAAGCTGGATGTGGTCAAACATGAGATGACAAGATTGAACATCGACATATTGGGAATCAGCGAACTAAAATGGACAGGAATGGGCGAATTTAATTCAGGAGACCATTATATATACTACTGTGGGCAAGAATCCCTTAGAAGAAATGGAGTAGCTCTCATAGTCAATAAAAGAGTGGGAAAGGCAGTACTGGGGTACAACCTCAAAAACGACAGAATGCTTTCAGTTCGAATCCAAGGCAAACCATTCAACATCACAGTGATCCAAGTCTATGCCCCAACCACTGATGCCAAAGAAGCTGAAGTTGACCGGTTCTATGAAGACCTACAACACCTTCTAGAACTAACACCAAAAAAAGATGTCCTTTTCATCATAGGGGACTGGAATGCTAAGGTAGGAAGTCAAAAAATAACCGGAATAACAGGCAAGTTCGGCCTCGGAGTACAAAATGAAGCAGGGCAAAGGCTAATAGAGTTTTGTCAAGAGAACACGCTGGTCATAGCAAACACTCTTTTCCAACAACACAAGAGACGACTCTACACATGGACATCACCAGATGGTCAATACCGAAATCAGATTGATTATATACTTTGCAGCCAAAGATGGAGAAGCTCTATACAATCAGCAAAAACAAGACCTGGAGCTGACTGTGGCTCAGATCATGAGCTTCTTATTGCAAAATTTAGGCTTAAATTGAAGAACGTAGAGAAAACCACTAGACCAATCAGGTATGACCTAAATCATATCCCTTATGAATATACAGTGGAGGTGAGGAATAGATTTAAAGGATTAGATCTGGTAGACAGAGTGCCTGAAGAACTATGGATGGAGGTTCGTAACATTGTACAGGAGGCAGCAACTAAAACCATCCCAAAGAAAAAGAAATGCAAGAAAGCAAAGTGGCTGACTGATGAGGCTTTACAAATAGCTGAGGAAAGAAGGGAAGCAAAAGGCAAGGGAGAAAGGGAAAGATATAAACAACTGAATGCAGAATTCCAGAGAATAGCAAGGAGAGATAAGAAGGCCTTCTTAAATGAACAATGCAAAGAAATCGAGGAAAACAATAGAATGGGGAAAACTAGAGATCTCTTCAAGAAAATCGGAGATATCAAGGGAACGTTTTGTGCAAAGATGGGCATGATAAAGGACAAAAAAGGCAGGGACCTAACAGAAGCAGAAGAGATTAAGAAGAGGTGGCAAGAATACACAGAAGAACTATACAAGAAAGATCTTAATATCCCTGATAAATACGATGGTGTGGTCACTGACCTTGAGCCGGACATCCTAGAGAGTGAAGTCAAGTGGGCCTTAGGAAGCATTACTAACAACAAAGCTAGCGGAGAAGACAGTATCCCAGCTGAGCTATTTAAAATCCTAAAAGATGATGCTGTTAAAGTGCTGCAAATTTGCCAACAAATTTGGAAAACTCAACAGTGGCCACAGGATTGGAAAAGGTCAGTTTACGTTCCAATTCCAAAGAAAGGCAATGCCAAAGAATGTTCAAACTACCGTACAATTGCGCTCATTTCACATGCTAGCAAGGTTATGCTCAAAATCCTACAAGCTAGGCTTCAGCAGCATGTGAACCGAGAACTACCAGAAGTGCAAGCTGGGTTTCGAAGAGGCAGAGGAACTAGAGATCAGATTGCCAACATTCGCTGGATCATGGAAAAAGCAAGAGAGTTCCAGAAAAACATCTACTTCTGCTTCATTGACTACGCTAAAGCCTTTGATTGTGTGGATCACAACAAACTGTGGCAAAGTCTTAAAGAGATGGGAGTACCAGACCACCTTACCTGTCTCCTGAGAAACCTGTATGTGGGTCAAGAAGCAACAGTTAGAACCGGACATGGAACAACCGACTGGTTCAAAATTGGGAAAGGAGTACGACAAGGCTGTATATTATCACCCTGCTTATTTAACTTATATGCAGAGTACATCATGAGAAATGCCGGGCTGGATGAATCACAAGCCGGAGTTAAGATTGCCGGGAAAAATATCAACAACCTCAGATATGCAGACGATACCACCCTAATGGCAGAAAGTGAAGAGGAACTAAAGAGCCTCTTGATGAGGGTGAAAGAGGAGAGTGCAAAAGCTGGTTTGAAACTCAACATTAAAAAAACCCAGATCATGGCATCTGGTCCCATCACTTCCTGGCAAATAGAAGGGGAAGAAATGGAAGCAGTGACA